>VKKW01000440.1:0-81089 GCA_018350135.1 Citrus trifoliata | reverse complement strand
ACATTTGCACATAGGTCCTAATTTCAGAATTTTAAATAATGCTTTGTCAAGCCCAAAACTTTCTGAAATTATGATTTCGCTCAGACTTTGTGAAATTGTAGAATGACCCAAAAACGTTTAAATAATTTCAATTAGGTCCACTTTCGAAATTAAAAACACAATCAAATATTTTAATAAGGCTTTTATTTTAATCAAAGATACTTAAATTCCATAACATCATAAAAGCATATTTTATAAATCTTTGCTTAATAAATGCATGTGGTTTGTTATCATCAAAATCAATATTTATAGCCACATAGGCTAACAATGAGCCCCATTCGTTGACACCAATCACATGAAGAATAAAAAGTGTAAGCATCTCGAAATATAGTTGGCCAATAGAAACCACATTGTAAAAATATAGTCGCTGTTTTCTTAGCACTGAAATGGCCTCCACAAGCTTGTTCATGGTAGAATGAAAAAATATTCTGAATTTCATTTTCTAGGACATATCGTCTAACAATTTGATCTGTACAATACTTGAATAAATACGGGTCATCCCAAAAGAAATTATTTATTTCTGCAAAGAATTTAGCCTTGTCTTGCTTAGTCCAATGCTCTGGAAGTTGACCTGTAACAAGATAATTAACTATATCAGAATACCAAGGTAATATTTCCACATTCATTAATTGTTCATCTGAAAATGACTCATTCAATATTAATGGCTCTGTAATTGTGTCAAAATGGAGACGAGAGAGATGGTCTGCCACAACATTTTCTGTGCCTTTCTTATCTTTGAATTCCAAGTCAAATTCTTGCAAAAGTAACACCCAACGAATTAGTCTAGCTTTTGTATCTTTCTTTGTGAGAAGATATTTAAGAGCAGCATGATCTGTGAATACAATTATATTTACAACCAATGAGATAAGATCGAAATTTTTCCAATGCAAACACTACTGCTAGCATTTCTTTTTTAGTAGTTGAATAGTTCAACTGTGAATCATTCAATGTCATACTAGCATAGTAAATAATATGGGGAATTCGATCAACTCTTTGTCCTAATACTGCTCCTACTGCATAATCAGATGCATCACACATGAGCTCAAATGGTAAGCTCTAGTTTGAGGGCTGAATGATGGGTGATGATGTCAACAAATGCTTTAATTTTTCAAATGACACAAGACATAAATCATCAAAGATAACAGGTTCATCCTTAAACAAGTAGATTGCATAAGGGTCGAGAAACTTTGCTAAATTTTTTAATAAAACGTCTATAAAAACCAGCATGCCTAAGGAAAAATCTTACTTCTCTGACTGTTTTAGGCGAAGGAAGATTAGAAATGAGATCCACCTTGGCTTTGTCAACCTCAATACCTTTGCTTGAAATGATGTGACAAAAAACAATACCTTGTTTTACCATAATATGACACTTTTCCCAATTTAAGACCAAATTCTTCTTGATACATCTCTGCAGAACTAGTGTTAGATGATGTAAACATTGATCAAACAAGTCACCAAAGACAGAAAAGTCATCTATAAAGACTTCAAGGAATCGTTCAACCATATCAGAAAAAATGTTGAACATGCATTGTTGAAATTTAACAGGTGCATTACATAATCCAAATGGCATTCTCTTATATGCAAAAGTGTCAAAAGGGCAAGTGAGTGTGGTTTTCTCTTGATCTTTTGGTGCTATGGGGATCTAATTGTATCCTGAGTAGCCATCTAGAAAGTAATAAAATTCATGGCCTGCTAATCTATCAAGCATTTGATCGATAAATGGTAAAGGAAAATGATCTTTACGTGTGACAGAATTCAATTTTCTATAATCAATGCATACACGCCATCCTGTAGTTACTCTAGTTGGTATCAATTCATTATCAACATTGGTAACTACTGTGACTCCTGACGTTTTAGGGACAACTTGTACATGACTAACCCATGAACTATCAGAAATGGAGTAAATGATACCTGTGTCTAATAGTTTAAGGACTTTAGTTCTAACAACTTCTTTCATGTTAGGATTTAACCGACGTTGCATTTTCCTAGTAGGTTTAGCATTTTCATTAAGGTGGATGTAATGCATGCAATCTACAGGGTTTATACCTTTTATGTCTGCTATGGTCCATCCTAATGCCCCTTTGTACTCTTTCAAAACATCCAACAACTTACCTTTTTGTTCATCGTTTAAGGATGATGAAATGATTACCGGTAGAGTACTTTCTTTTCTGAAAAATGCATATTCCAAAGTGTTGGGTAATGGTTTGAGCTCGAGTTTTGGTGGTGATTCTGATGATGGGATGAGTTTCTTTTCTAATGGTGCTAGTTGTTCAACTCTTGACTTCCATTTATTAGTGTCCATAGATGGTGCTGAGTCAAGTAGAGCGTTGACCTCATCGACCGATCTGTCAATATTAAAATCAAAACCAAAGTAAGTTAAACATGTTTATAAAGGATCATCACTGAGGTTTGAAATAAAAGTGTCATCAACTAATGCTTCAATTAAATCCAGATCAACAATTCCATCATTTGCATTGTGTGGTTATTTGGAAATGTTGAAGATGTTCAGCTCCATAGTCATGTTGCCGAAGGACAACTGCATATTTTCAGTCTTGCAATGAATGTGAGCATCCGCAGTTGCCAAGAAAAGGTCGGCCTAGAATAATGGGGATGTGCTTCCTTGAGTCCTGTATTGGTTGAGTGTCAATTACAATGAAATCAACAGGAAAATAAAACTTGTCTACCTGGATAAACACGTCCTCCACAATACCATGAGGTATTTTCGTAGACCGATCTGCAAGTTGTAATACAACTAGAGTTGGGTGTAATTCTCCAAGTCCAAGTTTCAAAAATACTAAGTAAGGCAACAAATTTACACTAGCTCCTAAATCCAACAAAGCATTCTCAATTGTGTGGTTCCCTATACTACATGAGATAGTGGGGGAGCCTGGGTCTTTGCATTTTAAAGGAATTTTGTGTTGGAGTATAGAACTAACATTTTCTGTTAAAAATGGCTTCTTTTGAACATGAATGTTTCTCTTTTTAGTACAAAGGTCTTTAAGAAACTTGGCATAAGATGGAACTTATTTTATAGCATCAAGCAAAGAGATGTTAACACTTACTTGTTTGAAGATTTTAAGAATCTCACCTGTGGATTTTCTTTTCTTTCCTTTAGCTAACCTCTGAGGAAATGGAGCTTTAGGAACGTATTCTCTTGGGTTGGTTTCTTCTTTTTCCTCTGGTGGTGAGTCCTCAACATTCACAGGTACAATTTGATTTTCTTTTGTCACCAGCATCTCCACTTTGTTGTCGACTTCTTTTTCTTTTCGCAGGGTCATGATTACTTTGACCTCTCCATGCTGCTGTGGTGAACTGGTACCTTCTTCATGCACTCCTTTAGGGTTAGACACTGGTTACGTTTCTCAACAGTCATTGCCAAAGTCTGAACTGAAGAGGCAAGTTTTTCCACCATCTTCTCAAGGCTTGAAACTGATTGGGCTTGTGAATTGAAGCCTGCTCTCAACTCATTTCGTAGTCCATCAATGGCGCGATTCTGTTGCTCAATCATAGAGTGGGTAATATTCTTGAGATTCTGGAATGCATCCTCCCATGGTATGGGTTGAGAGTAGTTCTGGTTCTGATTGAATGACCTAAATGGTGGCTGAGAGGCTTGAGGAATTTGAGGAATTGGTTGCATTGGTGGAGCTGGAGCTATTGGTCCATTCTGTTGGAATCCTTGAGACCATGAAAAATTAGGGTGGTCTCTCCATCCAGGGTTATATGTGTTGGAGTATGGGTTGTATTTTGATGGCTTTCTCATTACACCTATGGCATTGACTTGATCTGGATATGAGTCAGGGTCATGTGGTTCTGTTGATTTAGCAGTCGTTAACGATGCTATTTGTCGAGAGAGACCTTCAACCATCTCCTTGACTTTTTTAATTCTCAAAGTTGACTCGCCAATGTGAACATCATTCACTTCTTTAATTCTTTTAGTGTTACTGAATGATCGACTCTGTTGTTGGGAATTATCCGCTAGTCGTTGGAAGAATTCCCAAATCTCTTATGCACTTTTTGACATTAGCTCTCCTCCACTTGTTGCCATTAGCCATTCTTGCACATTCGGTAATAATCCCTCCAAAAAGTATTGGCATTGGTGCCATTTCTCGTACCCATGATGTGGACACTTCAAGAGTAGCCCATTGAATCACTCCCATGTTTCGAAAAATTGCTCGTCTTTTCTCTGGGTAAACTCTGAGATTTCCCTGCGAATAGCATTGGTTTTATGCACTGGAAAATATTTATTCAAAAATTTAGTTATCATTTGTTCTCATGATGAAATGCTATTGGCAGGCAATGTATTAAGTCATGAACGAGCTCTATTCTTTAAAAAAAATGGGAATAGTCTAAGTTTTAGATCATCATCTGAAAAATTCTCATATTTAAATGTTTGACAAATTGCATGAAAATCATTCGAATCATTATATGGGTCCTCATTTTCTAGGCCATAGAATGTTGAGAGACAATTTAGCACACTGGGTTTTAGTTCAAAACTCCTAATAGCTAAATTTGGGTATCTTATGCATGATGTGCTCAAATTAGCTAAAGGACTGAAGTAGTCCTTAAATAGCCTCTCCTGTGGTTGCAAATCCATTTTATTTTTAACTTGTTTGTGCGTGCGAAGTATTTTCTCAAGTTCAAGGTCTATAGGTTTAAAATTAAGAAATAATAACCTACGACCATGCATGCAAAGAACACAAAAATAAATGGGAACAAAATTAATAAAAATAAACAAGGAGAAATGACAGTACTAACTTTATTGCGCTGTTACAACCTTTCTATAAAAACACACTAAAACAAATACGTAAAATAAATTAACTAAAAGTAAATTAATAAGATAAAAAAATTACAAAGAAAAATAAATTGAAAATTAAATTACAGAATTTAAAGAGAGAAAATAAATAAATAAAAATTCTTAGCTCAAAATGTAAATTCACTCTTTTTTTTTCTTTTTTCTTTAATAAAAAAATTACAAGAAAATAATTAAAAGAAATTATTCTAGAAAATTAATTCTACAAATTAAAATAACTTACCTCCCCGGCAACGGCGCTAAAAACTTGTTGTGCAAATTTTAATGTACTCGCAAGCGCACGAATCTATTGTAGTATAGATCAATGGTGACGAGTGTCGATCCCACGAGGAGGTGGATTTTAATTGTGTGTAGAATTAATTTTGTAAATGTGTGATTAGATTTGTGGTGGAAATGATTTGGAATATGCTAAAACTTAAATTAAAATAGCGAGAATAAATTCTGAAATTGGAATTGAAATGACGAGAATAAATTAAAGAGAATTATATTGAAATGACATATTTGGGTATCTGGATCTGTATCAACATGCATCATGGGCTAAATATTCATTATTAATGCCAATTAAATCATGAGGGGGGAATTCACACCTCATGCACCACGCTCCAATCAATATGGTGCTAAGGGCTTATCGTGCCAAATAATAATAACCTTGTACTAGGGGGCCGGTGAAACCAAGGCGATACTAGACAAGATTAATATTATTTGTCGACGAGAAGTCAAAACATCCACAAAAGCGAACAGTAACGTTGACAGTACCGTACATGTGAACAGTGTCATTTTTCCTTTTATGCTCCTCCTAAGGTTTTCAACCGTCCTGAGTTCAAAAGCGATGTCCGTTTTACCGTCTGATCTCTCGTTTATTGTGAAATGACCATGATGCCCCTAAAATACATAAAATACTTAATTAAAATAAAACACACATAATTAAATTACAATAAGCTTAAATATATAAAAGTAAGGGTTGTTAGTAAGACGTAAAATATAAAATGACGATTTTCTCCTTTATAAATATACATTTTCTAACACTCAACACACATGATCTCGAGGGTGGTTTCAAAACTCTAACCATCCTCGCTTTGCTGCAGCATTATGAATTGTTTGCACAATAGCAGTGAGTTGTTCTGGAAATTGAAACCCTTTTTCTTCCAGAATCTTACGCGGCTCTATGAATTCTTCATATTTTTCTTCGGCGTGGTAACTTTGGAAGTGTGACAGATCTTTGAGATGGCTAGCTGGTTTCTTATACCTCAGCATTGTTGTAGCATTCACAAATTGAGGCTAATGTTCCTGAGAGTAAGACGAGAAAAAGAGGTTAAGAATTATGAGAGTTGTATTTGCGAAGGAGATGGGGAATAATGTCGTAGAACACTAAGCACAGTGACTCTCTTTTATAGTGGACTTTAATTGAAGATAAATACGGTAACTAAAGATAAATGAGGGAAGAAAATATTTTAAATTGAATGTGCATATCCCAAAAACATCGGCTAGTAAAATTAAGGCATTAATTTCATAGATTTATTCGCAATTTCTATGCACATCCATGTCTCCATCTGTCATGACTTATCTCCAACGGTAAGTGAGAGGCTTCATCTTTTAATTTACTGTAACGATAAAATTGGTTGCTGCAACACCCATTCGCTTACCCTAGCAACGGTTACATACTCCACACTAAAGCCTCTGACACGTGGCTCACCTATGCACTCTGCCATCCCTATGCACTTTGCCATCATACAACCTCACTTGTCAATATGAAATTTAATTGTCACATATACTTCCCACAAACTAAAATTAATTCTAAAATTCTAATTAAATAGATCAAATGATAGCAAAAGTAATAATTTTGAAAAGATAAAATTAAATAGCTAGAATGAAAGAACAAAATTAAATAAAATGGTAAGGACGAAGAGCTTGTCAACAAAACCAAAGGAGATCAAAATTGGTTTGTAGTGGCTGTCTCCACAATGGGTTGTCTCCCATGGAGCGCTTGATTTAAGGTCTTTCAGCCTGACTTTCTTTCATTGTTCAATAGCTTGGTTCTTTAAGGAGTAACACCTCCTTTAAACAATCTGCTGCTGGATGTATGTAGTGCTTAACCCTGTGTCTATTAACTTTGAATTCTTGACCTGTTTGTTCATCTAGAAGATCAACAGCTCCATGAGGATAACGTTTTAACAGCTTAAACGGGCCAGACCATCGTGACTTGAGCTTTCCCGGAAATAATCTTAGTCTTGTATTGTGGAGCAACACTAATTGACCAGGGTTGAATTGCTTGTGCTGAATATGCTTGTCATGCCAGTGTTTTGTCATCTCTTTATAGAATCTTGTATTTTCATATGAAAATAGTTGTAATTCATCAAGCTCACAAAGTTGAAGCTTCTTTTGCTCGACTGCAGCATGCATATCCCAATTTAATTTATTCAGTGCCCAATGTACTTTATTCTCTAGCTCTAGTGGCAAATGACAAGTCTTTCCATAAACAATTCGGTAGGGAGACATGCCGAGTGGAGTTTTATATGTTGTTCTGTAAGGCCTATAGAGAGTCATGTAAGTGTAAAGACCAATCCTTCCTCGTTGGGTTCACCATTTTTTCTAAGTTCTTTTTAATTTATCTGTTGGACACTTCAGCCTGACCATTTATTGTGGGTGATATGTTGTGGCTACCTTGTGTCTAACTCCATATTTTACCATTGTTGCAGCAAAGCCTTTGTTGCAAAAATATGTACCCTCGTCACTAATAATTGCTCTAGGAGTGCCAAATCTTAAAAAAATGTTTTTTTTAAAGAAAAGCCACAATTGTTTTAGCATCATTGGTAGGTAATATTGTAGCTTCTACCCACTTGAGACATAATCCACAACAACAAGGATATACAAGTTCCCAAAGGATGGTGGGAAGGGTCCCATAAAATATATTCCCCAGACATAAAAAACTTCCACTTCTAGTATGTTAGTTAGTGGCATTTCATGTCTTTTAGTTATGTTCCCTATCCTTTGACACCTGTCACAACATTTAACAAATTCATAAACATCTTTAAAAATAGTAGGCCAGTAATAACCTGATTGCAGAACTTTAGCAGCTGTTCTATGACCACCAAAATGTCCCCCATATGCTGCAGCATGACATGACTCTAGTATATGGTGTATTTCTCCTTCGGAAGCACATCTTCGTATTACTTGATCTGAGCATAACTTATATAAATGTGGATCATCCCACTGATAACTTTTCTTATTATAAAGAAATTTCTTCTTCTCCTGAAACTTCAGCTCAAGTGGTAGCATCCCACTTACTAAGTATTTAGCAAAATCTGCATACCATAGGGGTCTTGACTGCTGTAGCATCTGTGCTTGTTGTATTCCCAACAGCTGTTCATCAAGAAATGTTTCAATAATGCCCTTCCTCGTTAATGTACTAGTGTCTGCTTCCAGCCATGACAAGTGGTCTGCCACTTGATTCTTAGTCCCATTTCTATCTTTAATTTCCAGATCAAATTCTTGAAACAATAAGATCTATCTGATTAATCTTGGTTTGGCATCCTTCTTTGAAATTAAATATTTGATGGCTACATGGTCTATGTAAACAATTACTTTTGTACCCACAAAGTAAGCTCTGAATTTGTCAAAAGCAAATACTACTGCAAGCAACTCTTTCTCTGTAATGGTGCAATTGATCTGAGTTAGAGTGAAAGTTTTGCTTGCATAGTATATGGAATGAAAAACCTTATCCTTTCTTTGCCCTAATACTGCTCCCATAGAATGATCATTAGCATCACACATCAATTCAAATGGTAAAGTCCAGTCTGGAGATATAACTATTGGAGCAGTGATCAGAGCTTTCTTTAATGCTCCAAATGCTTGAAGGCACTCTTTGTCAAAGTGAAAAGGTTTGTCATGTTCTAACAATGAGCATAGTGGTTTAACTACTTTGGCAAAATCCTTAATGAATCTTCTGTAGAATCCAACATGACCTAAAAAACTCCTAATACCCTTTATTGAAGTTGGATGTGGCAGTTTATGTATTACCTCTATCTTGGCTTTGTCTACCTCAATGCCATTCTTGGATACCTTGTGTCCCAACACTATTCCTTCTTGCACCATGAAATTGCGCTTTTTCGAATTGAGTACTAAGTTGGTCATCTCACATCTTTTAAGAACTTCTTTCAAGTTGTGTAAACAATCATTGCATGTTTCTCCAAAAACTGAGAAGTCATCTATGAAAACTTCTAAATTCTGCTCTACCATATAAGAAAATATAGACATCATGCATCTCTGAAAGGTTACTGGAGCATTGCATAACCCAAGGGGCATTCTTCTAAAGGCAAATGTTCCATAAGGACAAGTAAATATAGTATTTTCCTAATCTTCTGGAGCTATAACAATCTGGTTGTAACCTGAATACCCATCTAAGAAACAATAGTACTATTTTCTAGCAAGTCTGTCCAATGTCTAATCTATAAATGGAAGTGGGAAATGGTCTTTCTTTGTAGCTTTGTTGAGCTTTCTGTAATCCATACATACTCTCCATTTAGTCACTGTCCTTGTAGGAATAAGTTCATTGTTTTCATTAGCTATTACTGTTATCCCTCCTTTCTTTGGAACACATTGAACTGGGCTCACCCATGAACTATCTGATATTGGGTATATGATTCCAGCATCCAACCATTTGATGATTTCCTTATTCACCACTTCTTTTATAATAGGGTTCAACCTTCTCTAATACTCCACTGAATTGCTGGAGCAATCTTCTAATAGGATTTTATGCATGCATATTGATGGACTTATCCCCTTTATATCTGCCATGGTCCATCCAATTGCTCTTCTATATTTTCCAAGTAAATCTACTAGACTTTGTTCTTGACCTGCATCCAAAGTAGAAGAAATGATTACAGGTAGTGTGTTATTTTAACCAAGATAAGCATACTTCAAATGTGAAGGTAAAATGGGTACTTCTTTATCAGCTTCAAAGTCCAATACAATGAAATCCACGGGAAAGATAAATTTGTCAACCTTCACTAGTACATCCTCTATTTTTCCTTCAGGGTATGCATGAGATCTGTCAGTTAATTATAGAGTGACTGTTGTTGGTCTGTATTCCCCTACTCCCAGCTGCTTAAATACAGATAATGGCATCAAATTAATACTAGCTCCCAAATCACAAAGTGTTCTGCCAGCATACCTAGTTCCTATAGAACAGGGTATTGTAATACTTCCTAGATCTTTCACTTTTGTAAGAATCTTACTTTGGAGCATATGACTGTTTTCCTGTGTCAAAGCAACAGTTTCAAACTCTCCCAGCCTTTTTTTTTGTGCTAAGATATCTTTTAGAAATTTCAAATAATTTGGCATTTGTTCCAAAGTTTCCACAAAATGTATATTTATGTGTAATTGATTCAGCACTTCTAGAAATTTGTTGAACTGCTTGTCTTATTTTTGCTTCTGGAACCTTTGTGGGAAAGGTGGTGGATGTCTAAACTTCTGAGTAGCTTCAGGAGATATCAAACTTTGTTTGTTTGGTTTGGTGCAGGTTGTGGCTACTGGTGTTGTAACTTCTTTTTTAGCATGTTCTGGTTGAATTTCCTCTACAGTTACTGTAGTTTGGCTCATGTAACCAGTGTCTTGATGAAGGGCTTATTGTAACATGCTTCCATTTTGAGGTGGTTTTTGTGTTGAATTGAATTTCATCTCATTTTTTGTCATATCAACTGGGGTACCAACATTCTTTCCAAATCTCAAATTAATACCTTGCATTGTTCTTTGCTTTCTCTTCTATGGTCTTCTGTGTTGCTAAGTAAGCTTTCTTGAGTTCTGCTGCTCATTGCTGTGGCTAATAGTCCCATTTGGTTTTCCAGGTTTCTCAAAGATACAACTTGACTCTGCACAATTGCTTCATTAATCAGTGCTTCCAGTGAAATGATTGGATCCTGACTGATATGTTTTTGCCCTTGACTCTACTGATGAAAACCAGATGGTTGTGTGTTTCTATTTTATCCATTTAATGCTGGAATATTTCAATTCTGACTGCTCCATGAGAAATTTGGGTGTTGTTTCCAGCCAGGGTTGTAAATATTAAAATATGGGTTGTTCTGAGGTTGTCGATTGAAATTACCCACATAGTTTACTGAAGCTGGATTTCCAGGACAATTATCAAAGTCATGTTCTTCACCACAGTATACACAAGAAAGTTCAGCAACTTGCTTTACTGTTGTTGGAGCAGATGTCATAGCTTTTACCATGTTAGTCAATGAGGTTACTTGTGCTGATAAAGCTATTATTGCATATATGTTATGTACCCCTGCTGATCCTCTTGCTGCTGGTTGCCTGGCTGAAGGCCACTGATAATTATTATTGGCAATTCTCTTTAGAATTTCATAAGCTTCAGTGTAAGATTTGGATAAAAGGGCTCTATTTACTGAAGCATCCACCATTAACCTTATACTCGGATTCAACCCATTGTAAAAAGTTTTCAATTGAATGCAACAAGGAATACCATGATGAGAACAGTTTCTGAGCAATTCTTTGAATCTTTCCCAAGCCTCATGCAAACTCTCATTTTCAAGTTGATGGAAGTAAGTAATCTCATTCCGCAACTTTGAATTTATTAGCTAATTCATTCCATGTAGTGATGGAATCAGATGGTAACAAATTTAACCATTCTCTTGCTCGATCTCGTAAGGAATAAAGAAAAAGCCTCAGCCTTACGGCATCTTGTGTTGCTCCAGCAATCTTGAAAGCATCACTTACTTCCAAGAACAATTTAAGATAGAGATGAGAATCTTCATTTGGCAATCCATTGAATTGCCCAACTGTTTGCAACATTTGAAGCATCACCGGCTTTATCTCAAAATTTGCAGCTTCTACTTCAGGTCTGATGATGCCAGGGTGCACAGCTTGAGAAGTTAACACAGCATAATCTCTTATAGTTTTGTCTCTATCATAAGCCATGTATATAATATTGTTATTGCCTGGCTGTCTCCCATTAGCATGTTCATTCTGATCTTCTTAATTGTTGACTAGTTGTAAGGGCCCGTGAGGATTCAAATTTCCCGCATCCTGCAAATTATTCATGCTTGAAGCAATTTTTGAATTCCTTTATTCTCTTCGCAATCGCCTGACAGTCATTTCAATCTCAGGATCAAATTGGAATATCTCATATCTATCTTTGCATATGCATGTACCTATTTGCCAATAAATAGAATAAATCAAATCAAATATGGAGCTATCAAGATTCACTTCACACTTCGAAAATAAACAATCAATCCCGGCAACGGCGCCAAAAACTTGTTGGTTATTTTTAATAAGCAATTACTACCAATGCCAATGTGCAAGTATACACAACAAGTAATAAAGTGATGAGTATTCAAGATCGTCTCAACAGGGATTGATATTGCTCAAAATGTTAAAGCAATCATAATAGTGCAAATCAACTTAGGACTGAAGCAAACAATTGTAAAGTGATTTCTAACGTAATTAAGGAATGTGAACGAATTAAATAAAATAATATCGTAACAAAATAAACTAGGTTAAATGTGTCTAAGATTCAATTGAGATTATAGTAGTTGAATGATGAAACTCTCCTTATGGGGTGACTGTTATTTATCAAGTTAGCATCAGTTGTTATAGCAAAAGTTGCAGCACTGGGCAGAATAAATCTGCATCCTCAACTATCGCATTTTGGAAGTCTCATACCCCTTAAATCTATTAACAATAACCAGTTGCTGATATACTTATGCTATGACATTATAACTTTTAATCTCTCCACCCTACAAGGTGAACACGTATGTCTAGTGTGTCACAAATCTTAACTTCAAGTATTGCCCTTACGGGATTCAAGATAACCTAATTTAGGAAACTCAACTTAAGATCAAGTAATACTCTAATAATATCCGCTAAGACATGCCTTTTTGCTGCTCTATCTTAACTAAAACTATTGAATGGGTGGTCAACCAAAATAACAGTTGTATTCATAAAAACTATTAGAGTAAAATGCTACAGCAATGCCATAATAACATATAAGAACAGTAAAAAACTTATTGGATTATTTGTCACTCAACTACAAGTAAATTTAGTTTATAATCTGAATAAGAAAGATAAACATAAATATATTGATCTCAGAATACATCAAAACAATTAAAGGAAGGAGATAAATATAAGTTGAGCACGGTGAAAGACAAATCCAAATAATTCTGCACGATTCTCCAATGCTACCGAAGCAATACTCCTCAATTCTGATCTTCTTTTTATTTCCTTTGTAATTATTCCAATGATAATTCTTTTTTTTATGTGGTGCACGCCTCTCTTTTATATTGCAAATTAAGGTAAAACAAAAGCCCACGAGCGTGCATGCGCTAAATTAGGAAACACTGCAGATTGCGATTCTATGGCTGACCCGCGCCTAGGTTTTCTCTCGCATTGCTCCCAGATTACTATAGCATGGGCTGCTTTAACATCTGCAACAACACCACATCATTTTCGGTTGAGCTTTTTTTCTTTTATGGCCATCTTCTTTCCTCCTCTTGCTCATCTAATATCTCAACATCCCCTCATGAATTAAGACTTTCTGATAACCTACAATTATGGACCTGTTTTTAGCACAAATTACTTTGATTCAAGCAAAGCTTATTAAAACTCAACTAAAATAAATGTTTATGCAAAATGTAACCAAAATGTAATAAAAACACCTTCTTTTTTCTCTAAGTGATCTTGATTCAAGTTTAGAATTAATGTTATAACTCTCATTTCCTAGAGTTATTAGCTGTGTTTGACCATAGGTGAGAACACTTCATTAAAATCCACTCCCTCTTTTTTGGTGAACCATTTTGCTACAAGTATGGCCTTGTACCTGGCTGCTTCAGCTTCTGAGACTCCTTCATTTATCTTATATATCCATTTACAGCCTACTAGTTTCTGGTCAACTGGTTTCTTTACTAAAGTCCAAGTTTTATTTATTTTTAGATAGGTCATTTTTTCTTCCATGGAAGACACCGATTTTTCTTTATCCTTGTTTCTCATAGTATGCTTGTAGGTTACTGGTTCTTCACTTGTTTCACTTTCAGCTACCACCAAAGCATAAGATATAAGATCTGCAACTTCATATCTTTCAGGCATTTTAATGGTTCTTCTCACTCTATCCCTTGCAGTTAGTATCCTTCCAGCTCTAAATGTGTTTGTTTTGCATGCTGTTTTGCTTCTTTTGAGGACTACACCTCCAGCTCAACAACTTCCTTCTCTTCTGAACTTGGATTAGTGATTTCAGTTTCAACCCTTGACTGTGTCAGTGCTTCCTCATCAAATGCAACATCTCTGCTAATAAAAATCTTGGTGGATTTCCCATTTATGCTCCATATTTTGTACCTTTTAATGCTCTCAGGGTAACCTATAAAATAACCTTTCACAGCCCCTGGTTCCAGCTTGCCCTGTGTAATATGTGCATAAGCAGGACAACCAAAGACTTTTAGATTACTAAGATTAGGTGGTTTCCCAGACCAAGCTTCATGTGGTATTTTAAACTCCAGAGCTGATAATGGACTTCTGTTAATGAGATATGCAGCAGTAACAACAGCCTCAGTCCAAAAATGCTTGGAGAGATTTGAGCTCAACAACATGCAACTGACTTTCTCAATCAAGGTCATATTCATCATTTCAGTAAGGCAATTTTGCTGAGGTGTATTCCTTATTGTCTTGTGCCTTACAATGCCAAGCTTTCTACAGAATTTATCAAATTCATTGCTGCAGTATTCTAGCCCATTATCAGTTCTGAGTCTCTTCACTTTCCTCCCTATTTGATTCTCCATTAGAGCTGTCCATTCTTTGAACTTGTCTAGGGCTTAACTATTATGCTTCAAGATGTAAACCCAAAGCTTTTTTGAGTAGTTATCTATGAAGGGGATAAAGTATCTAACTCCACTATGAGATAGATTTTGGGAGGGTCCCTGTTGTGCAAATTTTAATGTACTCGCAAGCGCACGAATCTATTGTAGTATAGACTAATGGTGACGAGTGTCGATCCCACGAGGAGGTGGATTTTAATTGTGTATAGAATTAATTTTGTAAATTGATGGTTGGATTTGTGTTGGAAGTGATTTAAATTATCTTAAAATTGGAATTAAATTGGCAAGAATAAATTCTAAAATTGGAATTGAAATGGCGAGAATAAATTGAGAGAAATCTATTAAAATGACGTACTTGGGTATCTGGATCCGTATCAACATGCATCATGGGCTAAATAATCCGTATTAATGCCAATTAAATCATGAAGGGGGAATCCACACCTCATGAACCACGCTTTAATCAATATGGTGCTAAGGGCTTATCGTGCCAAATAATAATAACCTTGTACTAGAGGGTTGGTGAAACCAAGGCGGTACTAGACAAGATTAGTATTATTTGTCGACGAGAAGTCAAAACATCCACAAAAACTAGAGGGGAAGAGAAAATAAATTTACCAAATAAAGCCCATGACACATGTTGAGACTTCATCTTCAACCCAAGCTTGAAAGGAAATTAGCTACTCATAATTGAACTAGCGGCAAAATGGGAATTTATTAAATACGAAGAAAATACAAGATAGAGAGGGAATTACAAAAAATGGATCCCAAAAATGGATTCAGAGATATCAAATTAGGGGGGGAGGCCCCCTTTTTATAGATACATGGAGTAAATCATGACCATCGGATTAAAAACAGTTTGGACGCTCAGGATTGCACCACATCATCAGTCAACAGTCCACGGTTTGACCACGCGGATGAACAGTAACACGGTTTGACCTAGATGAACAGTAACGCGATTTGGTTGAAAATAATCCTGTGTGATGCATGCACCGTACGCGAGATTTTTCGTTCACTGATATGCTGCCACGTCACCATCAACAGTATATAAGAATTTTAGTCCAACAGGATCGTGACACCTCATCAATCAATGCCACATCATCGGTCAATGCCACGTCATCGATCCGTCTATGTGAACAGTGTCGTGAACAGTAACGTAGATAGTACCGTACCTGTGAATAGTACCGTACATGTGAATAGTGCCATTTTTTCGTTTTATACTCCTCCAAGGTTTTCGACCGTCCTGAGTTCAAAAGTGATGTCTGTTTTGCCGTTTAATCTCTCCTTTATTGTGAAATGACTATAATGCCCCTAAAATACGTAAATTACTTAATTTAAATAAAACAACGTAATTAAACCACAAGAATGTTAAATACATAAAAGTAAGGGTTGTTAGTAAGACTTGAAATGTAAAATGATGGTTTTCTCCTTTATAAATATGCATTTTCTAACACTCAGCAGTCCCCATATGTCAGAATGGATGTAGTCTAAGGTCTGTTTAGTTTCATGCTTACCTATGTTAAACTTTAGTTTGGTGGCTTTACCAAACACACACTTTTCACAGAATTCCAGCTGAGAAATCTGATCATGTCCAAACAAACCTTGTTTCTCCAATTCTTTTATACCCTTTTGAGTTATATGTCCAAGTCTCATGTGCCAAAGCTTGGTTTTATCACTACTTATGCTAGCATTTACTCTAAGCTGAGGTACTGACCCAACTAAAACATACAAACCATTTCTTCTAATACCCTTCATTATGACTTTACCTTTATTTAGGACTTCAATTTTCTCATTTTCAGCCTTAATGCTACAACCCATTTTATCAACCATCCCAAGAGAAATCAGGTTTCTTTTCTGTTCAGGGACATACCTTACTTATTTAAGCTCCCTAATTTTTCCATCAAACATTTGAATGTTGATAGTTCCCATTCCAGTGACTTTGCAAGCAAGGTTGTTTCCCAGCAAAACTTTCCCAACAGCTATGCTCTCGAAAGTCTTGAAGAATTCTTTATTTAGGCACATGTTAAAGGAACATCCTGAATCAAGGATCCACTCAACTGTGGGTTGTTTTTCTGTAACAATGAGAACATCTGCACCTTCAGCATTCTCTTCATCTTCAGATGCAATTGCTCTTTTTCTATTTGCCTTCTTTTGCAGCTTTTCAAATTTCTTTTTCTCGAAACAGTCTTTGATGTAATTCCATTCCTTTTGACAGAAGTAGCACTTTCTTTTCTTCTTTTTCTTGTCATCTTTTTCTCTCTGATTTTTGTTCTTCTTATCTTTGTTTACTTTCTATTCTGATTTTGCTTTGACAACTAATCAATCTCCTGTAGCTTGATCCTTGAAATGTGATATTTTCTTCAAGTCTTTAGATTCAAGTGCATTATTGACATCCTTTAAGGTGAGAGTCTGTCTTCCATAGAGCAAGGTATCCACGAAATGTTCATAGGAGTCAGGTAGTGAGCTCAATAAAATAAGGGCTCTATCTTCATCTTCAAGCATGACATTAACGTTTTCAAGGTCGAGCATCAATTTATTGAACTAATCAAGGTGATCTTTCATGGCTATCCCTTCCTTAATTGAAAACGTGTAAAGCTTCCTCTTCATGTACAATCTTTTAGCCAAAGAGTTTTTTAAGAAGAGTTCTTCCAGTTTAGCCCATAATCCAGAGGTTGTCTTCTCTTTGGCTACTTCTCTCAACACTTCATCAGACAAGTGTAGAATGATTGCGCTGTGAGCTTCATTATTTATCGTTCTTGAGTCTCCACCCAAACTTGAAGATCCTTCTTCCTTTTCTTTTATGGACTTTGATTCTTTATCATCATTGAGGGCACTATCCAAGCCCTGTTGAATCAAAATGTCTCTCATCTTAAGACTCCACAAGTAGAAGTCATTCTCACTATTAAATTTTTCAAGATCAAATCTTGTGCTACCCATTATGCCAGCTCAAGAACAGAGTGTCCTTCTAGCTCTGATACCAATTTGTTAAGAACTGACCCAATACTTCAAGCTCCTTTAAGAGAATCAAAGCATGCAATCAGATGAAACCAAACCTAAAGATCAATCTATGCAACTTTAATCACCAAGAACTTAAAAGAAAATGACAAGAATATGTAACGTGGTTCGGCCACAAGAAGCCTACATCCACGGTTGAAACAACACTGCTCTAAGGCTTTATTAGAATGAAAATGGATTACATAAGGTTATGAGATTACAGTGATATTACCTCCTCATATGAGCTTTATCTATCTCTTTCACAAAGAATCTCCCACACGTCAAAACTATATATCCTTTGCTGCCCTTTATATCCTCTTAGCTACGAAAGAAGAGAATAAGCTATTATTCTTAACTAACAGCTTTAACAACCAAAAGAGGTCATGCCAGCTCAGCATGCTACCTCACTCATGATAACATAATATAACTACTTCTAGGCTTCACACTTGTCTTTAATAATTTTATCTTATCATCGTTTGCTTTTTCTTTTTACTATTTCTTTTTTTACTCTCGAACCATGTGCTTTACATGTTAATTGACACAAACATGCTATCTCATACACAACTATGAACTATTGTCACCAAGATCCTTAAATATATAATTTTTTAAAGCACTCATAAAATTATTTTTGATAAGTATCCCAATGGCATCTACTCCCAATAAACAATTCAAGAATATTTGTGTACTCTCTAAGTTTAACTATGACAAATATAAAGAGTTTGTTGAGGCAGCCATAGATCTTGTTCGAAGTATAGTAGTAAGAAAATTACACTTGGTATATGGAGGAGGTGACTGAGGGTTATCAAAACTGGTCTCAGAAGTTGTTTATATCAGAGAGAGCCAAGTGTTAGGCATCATCTTAAAAACCCTAAAACATTTGGGTTGTTTGTCTGACTCATCAACTGGAGAAGAGTTAGTCGTCTCAAGTATACAAGAGAGAATAATTGAAATGCTAAATCATACTGATGCTTTTATTGTCCTACCATAAGATATTGCAACTCTAGAGGCACTAATCACATTAGCGTCTTGGGCCCCATCTAAACATACATCATAAACCCATCGGTTTGTTAAATATCAATAACTTTATGATAACTTTATCATATTTCTTAACCATGCAATAAAAAAATATTTCATTCCTTCCACATCAAATTTTTTTTTTATTTGTGCTCATACTGCTAATGAGCTATTTGATTTGTTACAAGCTTATAGACCAAAGCCAGATCTCAGGACCTTTGTGTTAGAGTGGCCAATTAATGATGGTCACAGTAGCCGGAGTAAGAAGTGTAAATTAGATTTAACTCTCCGCTTGTAAATATTTTCTTTTATATTACAACATTCAGATGATACCTTATAAACTCTACTTCTTCGCTTTAAAATATTAAGGACAATGTTTCGTTTTGGTTGGGGGAAGGGAATAATTGACAATCCTGGTGAAGTTTTCACTATTTTTGTTGTAGAGACTAACTGTGGCTAAATTTGTGAGTCGAAGATGGCGGGATATGGAGTGTAGTGACTTTAGAAACACATCTTCTTAGTTTGGACGTTAAAAAAAATTAAAAATTAATTTATGGACATTTTCTTTTTCTTTGTTATCTTATTATTAAGCTTCGACAATCATTTTTTTAAGTTTGATCTTTTTAACTTCTTCTTTTACCAATTAGTTTTTCTACATTATTTCACTCTAAAAATGCATCTTCTTAGTTTGGAAGTTTAAAAAAATTAAAAAATTAAAAAAAATTACTTTCTAGATATTTCTTTTTCTTTGTTATCTTATTATTAAGCTTTGATAGTCGTTTTAAGCGTCATCTTTCTAACTTATTCTTTTACCAATTAGTTTTTCAACATCATTTTCACCTTTCTGCATGCATATTTTTCATGTTTAGAATAGGTTTGGGGGTAGAATGTCATTTAAAAAAAATTATTTCGTGTGATCTTTTAACATTGGATGACATGATGACTTTCAAATTTTTGTATTTGTTTTATCTTTGGTCTTGAGCTATGTTACACCATGTTTCATACTCTACATGTTGATATCAGAGACAAATATGAGTCGCTTGAAGGAATGCACATGTCATAATAAATTCCAAGAGAGTTTTTGAGCTTGTCATTTTTCTTGGAGAGCAACCTTTTTTGCCCATTCTTCATACAACCTAGCAATTTATTATTTTATATATGATCTCTAGATTTCCTTTGAGTCAACCCTCTAAAAAAATAGTGTGCTGCTACATTTGAAGGTCCATCTAACTAGTAGATATGGAAGATTATTTAGAACCCTAAAAAACAATGGAAAGACCATCTTTGATCCGTTTGAGTCTTTCTACCCATCCCTATTGTAAAATATTTATAGTTAACTCTTTTGAACATTTTATATAAAAAAATAAATAATAAATAAATATACTTTTCTTTGTCAACTTATCATCTTGACCCACTCCAATTTGGAATATTGACTGATTTCTTACAAGTTCCATCACCTATTCATGCGTGAGAAAAATGTAAATGATTATTTTGTTCAGTAAAGTTGTGCCATACAAAAAAAGAAAAGAAAAAAAAAGAATAATAATAATAATAATAAATAAGTGCAATGTACCTTATAATTTCCAAAAGATCTCTACTCTTTCTCAAACATATATTTTATTTTTCCTATTTCCCCTCCTTTGTTAGTCATGTTCGTAACCACCGTTACGTCCTAATAAAAATTCTTCTTGATTGTAGGGAACTATAATTTAAAGTAGAAACTAGTTATATGAGATAAAAAGATGTAGTGGTACATAGAAAAAAAATATTGGTTTGACTAACATTTTATTTGACTTAAGATCGTATTATTTTTAAGTTGTAGGCATATTTCTTTCATCTTGGTGAGAGTGTGTGATATTATTTCTTTATTATTTTCTCTCGATTTACCATTCATTGGAGTGACTATTTTTATTGGATGTAATTTCTTTGTGAGAGTATCACTACTACTGGTGAGATTTTGGGGTTTGACATGTCATTCTTGAAAGTGACTTGATTACTGTAATTATGACAAAGTCAACTAGACTGATTCATGTAGATGGTTGATGTGCGGGTGATATTTTTTTAGGCTGGAGATAATGCTTATACTTTTATTTGATTGCTATCATTAGTCTGTTGAGTGCTAGAAAGTGTATATTTATAAAGGAGAAAATCGTCGTCTTACTCTCCAAGTCTCACAAACATCTCTACTTTTATGTATTTAAGTCCCTTATTATTTAATTATGTGTGTTTTATTATAATTAAGTATTTTATGTATTTTAGGGGGCATCATGGTAATTTTATAGTGAACGAGAGATCAGATAGTAAAACATACAATAATTTAGTCGAAAACCTTAGGACGAGTATAAAAGGATAAATGAAATTGTTCACATATACGGTACTGTTCACGAAACTATTCACATATACGGTATGATGACGTGGCATTGACTGATGACATGTTACTAACCAATGATGTGGCATTGGCTGCTGATGTGTCATTGATCGTTGATGTGTCGCGGTCCTATTAGACTAAAATACTTATGTGGTGTTGACTAGTGACGTGGCAGTATGTTAGTGGACCAAAAAATGTGCGTACGGTACATGCATATACATGGAATGACAACCCTGATAATATGTTCTATCTAATCATAACTTGCCACGTGTCGCAATCCTGAGAGTCCAAATTATTTTAACCTGATGGCCATTATTTACTTTTATCTATAAATAGGGGGCTCCCCCCTAATTTGACACCCCTAAATCTATTTTTGAGCTCTATTTTCTGTAATTCCTTATCTATCTTGTATTTTCTACGTATTTTAATAAATTTTTATTTTACCCCTAGTTCAATTATGAGTAGCTAATTTTCTTTCAAGCTTGGGTTGAAGGTAAAGTCTCAACATGTTCTATAGGCTTAATTTGGTAAATTTACTTTCTCTTCCCCTCTAATTTTTGTGGATGTTTTAACTTTTCATCAACAAATATTAATAATCTTATCTAGATATTGCACTGGTATAACTGTCTCCTTAGTGTAAGGTTATTATTATTTGGCACGATAAACACTTAACACCATATTTATTAGAGTGAGGTTCACGAGGAGTGGAAACCCCACCTCATGATTTAATTGGTACTAATATAGAATATTAAGTGCATGGTGCATGTTAAGTGCATATCTAGAGACCCAAGCGCTTCATTTTAATAGTTTTCACTTTAATTCATTCCTGCCATTCTAATTTAAATTTTATGATAGTTTAAATTACTTTCACCACAAATCTAACCACCCACTTAGAAAATTAACTCTACACAATTAAAATCCACCTCCTCATGAGATCGACACTCGTCACTGTTGATATATTTTACAATAGGTTCGTGTACTTGTGAGTTCAATAAAATTTGCACAACACACAACTTCGTTGCTTCTAAATCTGCATTTTTTCCCGAAACTTTTGATGCCGATCCAATAACTATACTTCATTGGAACTAGTATAAGTTATTTCTTCGTATACCTTTCATCACTGTCAGAGCTTTATATACTACTTTTAAAAATCCATCTCTCAGAGTGATTGTGAGGCATTGATATTGTAGGACTCCTAATGAGATAATATTTTTCTTCAAACTTGGTACATAACGAACATCTATTAAGACTTAGATTGAGTCATCATGATTCTTCAACTGGAGTGACTATATTCCTATGGTTTTACAAGCATTGTCATTCCCATAAAAACAACTCCACTGTCAAGCTCTTTAAAGTTAGAAAATAAACCCTTGTTAGGACGCATATTATAAGTACAACTTAAATCTAAAATTTGCTCATCTAAGTGACATGTCAACATCATGCCAACCAAACTAAAGTCTGACACTTCATTATGCTCCACTCACACATGCATCATAAATAACCTTGCTCTTTTTTAACTTAGGAAAATTCTTTTTCTAATGTCCTTTCTCGTGACAAAAAGTAAATTCATCTTTGGCAGGCCTTCCTTAAGACTTGCTTTTTTTTCCAGGTTTGTGACTTTGTGAACGTCCTTTTGCTGTCAATGCTTTTGTAACTATATGTCTGTAATCCTTTTTGTCTTTCTTTCTAGTCTTAAAGTTGTATAACACACTGCATACAATATCGAATGTGACACTATCCTTCTCATGAAGCAAAGTGGTGGTGAGGTGGTTATAGTCATTAAGAAGGAAATTTAACAGCACTAAAGCCCTGTCTTCATCTTCAAATTTCTCATTCATTTTAAGTAAATAAAATTCATTCATTTCATTCAATCTCTTCCTAAATTCATTCATTTCATTCTCCATCAAAAACTTAAATTAAGTAGCATAATAATTACAATTGACAAATAAAATACCAACTATCAATAAAATATATGAAAATTTGAAAATATCAAACAACTAAGAACAAGCTGACAAGACAGTTGCTGCACAAACATGGCTGTGATGTGGAGGTGCTATGTACGGTGGGTCACAGGCCATATCTAAGAAGTGGGAAAAGAGAGAGAAAAAAAGAAGAATAAGAATAAGAAAATATTTCTATTAATTTATTCTTGGATTGAGATTTAAGGTTTCTTTGTGTGTTTGAAGAGAAGGGGTGAGGGTTGTTGCTACTGGGGGTTGGCTACTTGGCTTGGAGAGTTGAAGATGAGGGACTTGACTTGGAGTGTTGAAGGTGAGGGAGTGGCGGCTTTGTGAGTGAAAGTTTATGAGAGCTTTAAGGTTTGTAAATGTAATGTAATGTGATATATATATATATATATATATATATATATATATATATATATATATATATATATATATATATATATATATTATTTTTTAAATTAACAAATTTTAACCGAGCACTGATCTGGGTTCTGGGTTTTTAAGGCTATGCCCAGATCCATGCTCGGAATTATCCAGGTATTGATTTTTAAAACCCGAGACCGGTTTCTTTATTCATGCGGGTTAGGTAAAACCCGGACCATATGAGTTGGGTCCGGTTCGGATCCGGGCCGGGCATGTTTTTTTGCCACCTCTACTCGTACGGGGTCTTGCCAGTTTTCTTGTATGAAATTTTATTTTGTAGGTGACAAGCTATAAGAATAACTTCCCCCTACAAATTCATAGGAGCCTCAGAATTTACAAGTGTTGCATTCATCATTTCTTTTAAAGTTCTATTTTTTCTTTCAGCAACCCCATTTGATTAAGGTGAATAAGGAGGTGTAATTTCATGAATAATGCCATGATTCTCACAAAAGGCATTGAACATGTTAGATTCATACTCCCCTCCTCTATCAGTTCTTAATTTTTTTTTCTTCCCAAGTTGATTTTCAACTTCATTTTTATAAATTGAAAACTTTTCACCCACCTCATCTTTATTTCTCAATAAATACACCTTAGTATATCTTGAGAAATCATCAATAAAGGTAACATAGAATCTTTTACCTCCTCTGGTCATGGTTTGTTTTAAATCTCCAAGATCACTATGAATTAAATTGAGTAATTTAGTTTCTCTCTTAAGAATTGGGTTACATGTCTTTTTTGTGGCCTTAGACTCCACACATATATTATATTTTTCAATGTTTGATACACTAATATTAGATAGTAAGCTAATATCTTTCATTTTCTTTAAATAAGAAAAATTCACATGGCCTAATCTACCATGCCATAAATCAACAGAGTCAACAATATAAGAGGAAGGAGACTTTATTATTAATAATTGTGTCAAGTACATTAATCTTGAACAAATCAACACAAGATTATCCTTTCCCAACAAAAACCCCATTTTTAGTCATTACAATTTTATCCCCTTCAAAGGAGACTTTTACACCTGCTTTCCCAAGTACAAATATAAAAATTAAATTATATCTAATATTGGGAACATGTAGTACATTGTTCAAAGAAAAGATTTTTCCAGAAGTCAATTTGAGAAGAATTTTCCCTTTTCCCATAACTGGAATAGAGTGGGAATCACCAAGATACACTTGTTCTTCTCCATCACTCAATTTGAACATACTTAAAGAAAGAATTTATGTCACTACAAATGTGTTTGGTAGCGCCAGAATCTATCACCCATTTTTCTTTCCCTCAGCAGCAACCACGTTTGCTTGAGTGACCACCACAACGGCAATAATATCTTCCCCATCGACCAAATTGGCCTTAGGAGGCTTGTGATCTCCCTTTCTATATCTGCATTTTGTTGAGTGTCAGAAAATGTATATTTATAAAGGAGAAAATCGTCATTTTACACTTTAAGTTTTACTAACACCCTTACTTTTATGTATTTAACCTTCTTGTGATTTAATTACGTGTGTTTTATTTTAATTAAGTATTTTATGTATTTTAGGGGCATTATAGTCATTTCACAGTGAACGAGAGATCAGACGGTAAAACGGACATCACTTTTGAACTCAAGACGGTCGAAAACCTTAGGAGGAGCATAAAATGAAAAATGTCACTGCTCACATGTATGGTACTGTCCACGTTATTGTTCACAACACTGTTCACATAGATGGATCGATGACGTGGCATTGACCGATGATGTGGCATTGACTGATGAGGTGTCACGATCCTGTTGGACTAAAATTCTTATACACTGTTGATTGATGATGTGGCAGCATATCAGTGGACCAAAAATCTCACGTACGATACATGCATTACACATGATTATTTTCAATCAAACCGCGTACTGTTGACTGATGACGTGGTGCAATCATGAGCGTCCAAACTATTTTTAATCCAATGGCCATAATTTGCTCAATGTATCTATAAAAAGGGGGCCTCCTCCCTTATTTGATATCTCTGAATCCATTTTTAGACTCAATTTTCTGTAATTCCTTCTCCATCTTGTATTTTCTACGTGTTTTAATAAATTTCTATTTTGCCCCTAGTTCAATTATGAGTAGCTAATTTTCTTTCAAACTTGGGTTGAAAGTGAAGTTTCAACATGTGTTATGGACTTTATTTGATAAATTTATTTTCTCTTCCCCTTTAGTTTTTGTGGATGTTTTGATTTCTCGTCGACAAATAATAATAATCTTGTCTAGATATCGCCCTGGTTTCACCGGCTCCCTAGTGCAAGGTTATTATTATTTGGCACGATAAGCCCTTAGCAACATATTGATTAGAGTATAGTTCATGAGGTGTGTATTCCCCCTTCATGATTTAATTGGCATTAATAAGGAATATTTAGCCCCCGGTGCATGTTGATATGGATCCAGATACCAAAGTACTTTATTTCAATAGATTTATCTTCAATTTATTCTCGCCATTTTAATTTAAGTTTTAGATTATTCCAAATCAATTTCACTAGAAATTCAACCACCCATTTACAAAATTAATTATACACATAATTAAAATTCACCTCCTCGTGGAATCGACACTCGTCACCATTGATCTATATTACATTAGATTCGTGCACCTGCGAGTTCAATAAAATTGCACAACAAGTTTGTGGCACCGTTGCCGTAGAGGTAAGTAATTTTAATTCATAAAATTAATTTTTGTGAATAATTTTTTTTAATTGTTTTCTTGTATTTTTTCTTAAAAAAAAGAAAAAACGAAAAAAAAGTGAATCTACATTTATAGGTAATAATTTCTTTTATTTCTATATTCTTTACAATTTTGCAATTTAATTTTTAAATTATTTTCTTTGTAATTTTTTTGTTTATTTTATTAATTTATTTTTAGTTAATTTATTTCACGTATTTGTTTTAGTGTTTTTTATAGAAAGGTTGTAACAACGTGATAAGGTTAGTACCTTAATTTCTCATTATTTTATTTGTTTTGTTCCCATTTATTTTTTGTATTCTTTGCATGCATGGTCGAAGGTCATTATTACCTAATCTTAACCCTATAGAATAAAATGGATTTGCAACAATAAGCACTACATGAGAGGCCATTTAAGGACTACTTCAGTCCTTTAGCTAATTTGAGCACATCATGCATAAGATACCCAAATGTAGCTGCTAGGAGTTTTGAACTAAAACCTAGTGTGCTAAATTGTCTCCCAACATTTTATAACTTAGAAAATGAGGACCCATATAATCATCTGAATGATTTTCATACTATTTGTCAAACTTTTAAATACTAGAATTTTTCAGACGATGATGTTAAACTCAGACTATTTCCATTTTCTTTAGAGGATAGAGCTCGTTCATGGTTAAATACATTGCCTGCTAATAGCATTACATCATGTGAACAAAAGGTAACTATATTTTTGAATAAATACTTCTCAATGCATAAAACCAATGCTATTCGCAGGGAAATCTCAAAGTTTACCCAGAGAGAGGATGATCAGTTTTTTGAAACATGGGAGCGATTCAATAAGCTACTTTTGAAGTGTCCACATCATGGGTACGAGAAATGGCACCAATGCCAATACTTTCTGGAGGGATTATTGCCGAACGTGCAAGAATGACTAATGACAACAAGTGGAGGAGAGCTAATGTCAAAAAGTGCATCAAAGATTTGGGAATTCTTCCAGCGACAAGCGGATAATTCCCAACAACGAAATTGATCACTCAAGAATACTAAAAAAATTAAAGGAATAAATGAGGTTCACATTGGCGAGTCAAGTTTAAAAATTAAAGAAGTCAAAACGATAATTGAAGGTCTCTCTCGACAAATAGTGTCGTTATCGACTGCTAAATCATCAGAGCCCAATGACTATAACTCATACTCAGATCAAGCCAATGCCACAGGTGTAATGAGAAAACCATCAAATTACAACCCATACTCCAACACATATAACTCTGGATGGAGAGACCACCCCAATTTTTCATGGTCTCAAGGATTCCAATAGAATGGACTAGCAGCTCCAGCTCCACCAATGCAACAAATTTCTCAAGTTCCTCAAGCCTCTCAGCCAGCATTTAGACCACACAATCAGAACCAGAACTACTCTTAACCCAGACCATGGGAGGATTCATTTCAGAATCTCAAGAATTTTACTCACTCCACGATTGAGCAACAAAACCACACCATTGATGGACTATGAAATGAGTTGAAAGCAGGTTTCAACTCACAAGCTCAATCAGTTTCAAGCCTCGAGAAGATGATGGGACAATTTACTTTTTCAGTTCAGACCTTGGCAATGACTGTTGGGAAAAGTAAATTTCCAAGTCAACCAGTGCCTAATCCTAAAGGAGTACATGAAGTAAGTACCAGTTCACCACAACATCATAGAGAGGTCAAAACAGTCATGACCTTGCGAAAAAGAAAAGAAGTCGACAACAAAGTGGAGATGCCGGTGACAAAATCAAATTGTACCTATGAATGTTGAGGACTCATCACTGGAGGAAAAAAAAGAAACCAACCAATGAGAATATGTTCCCAAAGCTCCATTTCCTCAGAGGTTAGTTAAAGGAAAGAAGGGAAAATCCACAGGTAAGATTCTTGAAATCTTCAAACAGGTAAGTGTTAACATCTCTTTGTTTGATGCTATAAAACAAGTTTCATCTAATGCTAAATTTCTTAAAGACCTTTGTACTAAAAAGAGAAACGTTCACGTTCAAAAGAAGGCATTTTTAACAGAAAACGTTAGTTCTATACTCCAACATAAAATTCCTCTAAAATGCAAAGACCCATGCTCCCCCACTATCTCATGTAGTATAGAGAACCACACAACTGAGAATACTTTGTTGGATTTAGGAGCTAGTGTAAATTTGTTGTCTTACTCTGTATTCGTGAAATTTGGACTGAGAGAATTACATGCAACTCCAGTGGTGTTACAGCTTACAGATCGGTTTACGAAAATACCTCGTGGTATTGTGGAGGACTTGCTTATCCAGGTAGACAAGTTCTATTTTCCTGTTGATTTCATTGTAATTGACACTCAACCAATATAAGATTTAAGGAAGCACATCCCCATTATTCTAGGTCGACCTTTTTTGGCAATTGCGGATGCTCACATTCAATGCAGGACTGGAAATATGCAGTTGTCCTTCGGCAACATGACTATGAAGCTGAACATCTTCAACATTGCCAAACAACCTCACAATACAGATGATGAAATTTTTTATATGGATTTAATAGAAGCACTAGTTGATGATACTTTTGTTTCAAACCTTAATGATGATCCTTTACAAACATGTTTAACTCACTTTGGTTTAGATTTTGATATTGACAGATCAATTGATGAGGTCAACGCCCTGCTTGACTCAGCACCATCCATGGACACTAATAAATGGAATTCAAGAGTTGAACAACTAGCACCATCAGAGAAAAAACTTATCCCATCATCAGAATCACTACTGAAACTTGAGCTCAAACTATTACCCAACACTTTGAAATATGCATTTTTGGGAGAAGAAAGTATTATGCTGGTAATCATCTCATCATCCCTTAATGACGAACAAAAAGGTAATTTGTTGTATGTTTTAAAAGAGCACAAATGAGCATTAGGATGGACTATAGCAGAAATAAAATGTATAAACCCAGTAGACTGCATGCATTACATTCACCTTGATGAAAATGCTAAACCTACTAGGAAAATGCAATATCGGTTAAATCCTAACATGAAAGAAGTTGTTAGAACTAAAGTTCTTAAGCTATTAGATGCAGGAATCATTTACCCTATTTTTGATAGTTCATGGGTCAGTTCTATACAAGTTGTCCCCAAAAAGTCAGGAGTCACAGTAGTTACCAATACTGATAATGAATTAATACCAACTAGAGTAACTACAGGATAGCGTGTATGCATTGATTATAGAAAGTTGAATTTTGTCACACGTAAATACCATTTTCCTTTACCATTTATTGACCAAATGCTTGATAGATTAGCAGGCCATGAATTTTATTGCTTTCTAGATGCTACTCAGGATACAATCAGATTCCTATAGTACTAAAAGAGCAAGAGAAAACCACTTTCACTTACCCTTTTGGCACTTTTGCATATAGAAGAATGCCATTTGGATTATGTAATGCATCTGCTACATTTCAACGATGCATGTTAAGCATTTTTTATGATATGGTTGAACGATTCCTTGAAGTCTTTATGGATGACTTTTCTGTCTTTGGTGATTCGTTTGATCAATGTTTACATTATCTAACACTAGTTCTACAAAGATGTATCGAGAAGAACTTAATCTTAAATTGGAAGAAATGTCATTTTATGGTAAAACAATGTATTGTTCTCGGTTACAATATTTCAAGCAAAGGTATTGAGGTTGACAAAACCAAGGTGGATCTCATTTCTAATCTTCTTCTACCCAAAACAGTTAGAGAAGTAAGATCTTTCCTTGGGCATGCTGGTTTTTATAGACGTTTCATTAAAGATTTTAGCAAAATTTCTAGACACTTATGCAATCTACTTGCTAAGGATGTACCTTTTATCTTTGATGATTCACGTCTTGTGGTATTTGAAAAATTAAAGCAGTTGTTGACATCATCACCTATCATTCAGCCCCTAAACTGGAGCTTACCATTTGAGCTCATGTGTGATGCATCTGATTATGCAGTAGGAGCAGTATTAGGACAAAGAGTTGATCGAATTTTCCATGTTATTTACTATACTAGTATGACATTGAATGATGCACAGTTGAACTATTCAACTACTGAAAAAGAAATGCTAGTAATAGTGTTTGCATTGGAAAAATTTTGATCTTATCTCATTGGTTGTAAAATAATTGTATTCACAAATCATGTTGCTCTTAAATATCTTCTCACAAAGAAAGATGCAAAAGATAGACTAATTCGTTAGGTGTTACTTTTGTAAGAATTTGACTTGGAATTCAAAGATAAGAAAGGCACAGAAAATGTTGTGGCAGACCATCTCTCTTGACTCCATTTTGATATAATTATGGAACCATTACCATTGAATGAGTCATTTCCAGATGAACAATTAAAGAATATAGAATTATTACCGTGGTATGCTAATATAGTTAATTATCTTGTTATAGGTAAACTTCCATAGCATTGGACCAAGCAAGACAAGGCTAATTTTTTGCAGAGATAAAGAATTTCTTTTGAGATTACCCGTATTCATTCAAGTATTGTGCAGACCAAATTGTTAGATGATGTGTCCCAGAAAATGAAACTCAGAATATTCTTTCATTCTACTATGACCAAGCTTATGGAGGCCATTTCAGTGCTAAGAAAACAGCAACTAAAGTTTTACAATGTGGTTTCTATTGGCCAACTATATTTCGAGATGCTTACACTTTTTGTTCTTCATGTGATAGGTGTCAACGAATGGGGAGCATTACATGAAGGAATATGATGCCACTAAATCCAATTCTAGTAGTTGAGATTTTTTAAGTATGGGGTATCGACTTTATGGGACCCTTTCCCCATTCTTTTGGCCATCAATACATATTGGTTGCTGTTGACTACGTATCAAAATGGGTAAAAGCAATTTCATGTAGAACCAATGATCACAAAGTGGTGATAGGATTTTTGAAAAGCAATATTATTTCACGCTTTGGATTCTCTCGAACGATAATCAGTGATGGTGGTGCCCACTTTTGTAACAAAGCATTCAAAGCACTTTTGACAAAGTATTCAATCACTCACAAAGTGGCGACCCCATATCATCTGCAAACCAGTGGCCAAGTTGAGATCTCTAATCGAGAAATAAAACACATATTAGAAAAGACGGTGAGGTCAGATAGAAAAGATTGGTCATTAAGACTTGATGATGCATTTTGGGCATATAGAACGGCTTTCAAAACCCCGATTGGGATGTCACCCTACAGGCTAGTGTATGGAAAAGCTTGCCACCTACCTATGGAACTCGAGCATCGTGCATATTGAGCCATTAAGAAATTCAACTTTGACATGCAGTAAGCCAGCTCAGAAAGAAGATTACAACTCGCAAAACTTGAAGAAATTCGCAATGATGCACATGAAATGCCAAAATTTACAAGCAGCGGATGCAAGTCTTCCATGACAAGCAAATTATGAGAAAATCTTTCACTCCAGGTTATAAAGTGCTTTTATTCAATTCTCGCTTACACCTATTATCAGGTAAGTTACGCTCTCGATGGTATGACCCTTTTATTGTTCATATTGTTTTTCCACATGGGGCAATTGAAATTAAGGACCCAAAGAACGGTGTCACGTTTAAAGTTAATGGTCAAAGATTAAAGCCATATCTAGAGTACCAATCACATGAAGAGGATACCGAAATAAATTTAAGTGACCCGCCATATTTGAATTGATTTTTTTTCTTTCTTTTCGGTGATTTGATTTTGCTTTCTTTCTTTTTATTATTCTTTTACTAATTAAAATTATTTTTGTGTAAGTGTGTTTGTTTAGCCATTAAGTTTTCTCTTATCATTGTTAATCGTGAGTGTCATAGCTAAACAGTTCCTCCTTAACATTTTTAAACCATTTCAACGTGTAAAATCTCATCTCAAAAGGCAGATTCGATTTTGTAAGACACATCGTATTTGGGCTCTGGAACCACTAGAGTTAGTATCCTATGTTGAGGATTTAGAAATCCAAATCAGAGACATTGAGAGAGGTGTCTACAACATCCAATTGGAGTTTGAGGTAAATTCAATAAGAGGACGATTTTAATTTGTGTGATTTAGTTTGTTACCCCGGTGAAGTGGGGGATAACGGTACTCCGTGACAATCAAGTCGGTTACTTCAGTTTCCCATAATAATTGATATTTTAAGGCGAAGGTATGGACAGAAACGTGATCTTAACAAAGCTTCACAATCGATTCCCTTCACTTCCTCAGAATACCCTCCTTACAATCTATAAAGCTCGGTCCGAACGCATGCGATTGCTCATGAGGAATAACATACCTGCTGACATCTGTTGGTTAATCGAGGCTAAAGTACGATTGGTAGGTGAGTTACCTCCAAAATTTATTGCATACATGTCTGGTTGTGGTAAAGGAAATTATACAAGAAAATGAAGAACTCGAAGAATTTCTGTTGCTTGTCAAAAGTGTGCCAAGATGAGATGCAATAAAAGCCCATATTCTTTAGGAATGGTGTCTGATAATAAGGAAAATAAGATTTAATTCATTAGGGGTGGCTTAAATAAGGAGTCATTGGATGATATCCTTTTGTCTCTTGAAACGCATCCCAGTGGATATGTGCAAGGAGCGATTCTCCAGTTATGACCATTATTCCAGAAAGAGCATGCACGATATAGTCTCAGGAATCTGACTATAAACGACCCTATTTGCCAGTTAATAAGAAAACTGGATAGGAAGCCTATTCTCGACCCATAGATGGCGTTCAAGCCGTTTTTTGATGTAAAACCAGAGGAAGATGTGAACCACAGTCACAACTACTTGTAAATATCCTTTTACTTCACTTTTGTTTTATTTCACTGTTGTTTTATCATTTGCATTATTGTTTTTAATAATTTTATTTTATCATTGTTTCTTTTTCTTTTTCTTTTTTACTCGCGAGCCATGTGCTTTACGCGTTATTTAACACTGACATGCTACCTCATACACAACTGTGACCCACTGTAACCAAAATTCTTAAATATGACTTTTTGTTAAGCACTCACAAATTATTTTTGAAAAGTATTCCAATGGCAGCTACTCACAATAGACAATTCAAGAACATTTGTGTGCTTTCTCGATTTAACTATGACAAACATAAAGAGTTCATTGAGGCAGCCATAGATTTTGGTCGAAGCATAGCAGAGAGAAAATTACACTTGGTGTATGGAAGAGGTAAACGAGGTTATCAAAATTGGTCTCAGAAGCTGCTTTTGTTAGAGGAAGTCAAATGTTAGGCATCATCCTAAGAGCCCTAAAACATTTGGGTAGTTTGTCTGACTCACTGACTGGAGAAGAGTTAGTCGTCTCAGGTATGGAAGAAAGAATAACTAACATGCTTAATCATACTGATGCTTTTATTTTCCTTCCAGGAGATCTTGCAACACTAGAGGCACTTATCACACTAGCATCTTGGGCCCATCTGCACATTCACTAGAAACCCATCGGTTTGTTAAATGTCAATAACTTTTATAATGGCTTCATCGCATTTCTTAACTATGCAATAAAAAACTATTTCATTCCTTCCAATGCAAAAAAAACTTTTTATTTGTGCTCACACTGCTAATGAGCTACTTGATCTATTACAAACTTATAGACTAGAGCCAAACCCCTGGACCATTGTGTTGGAGCATCCATATAATAATAGTAACAGTAGCCACAGTAAAAGTACAAATTAGATTTAACTCTCCACCTGTAAATATTTTCTTCTGTGTTGCACCACCCAGGTGATGTCTTCTAAACTCTAGTTCTTTCCTTTAAAACATTGAGAATAATGTTTTGTTTTAGTTGGGGGGAGGGAATAGTCGACAATTGTTGAATCTTGGTTAATTTTTTACTGATTTTTTGTTGTAGAAACTAACTGTTGCTAACTTTTTATGTTGAAGATGACTGAATATGGAGTGTAGTGACTTTAGAAATGCATCTTTATTGTTTGAAAAAAAATTAAAAAAAAATTCAGGCATTTTTTTTTCTTTATTAAGCTTTGATATTCATTTTGGCTTCTTCTTTTTAATTTCTCCTCTATAAATATACATTTTCAAAATTTTGAGTCGAAGATGGCTGAATATAGAGTGTAATGCCTCTCGAAACGCATCTTCTTAGTAAAAAAAAAACCATTTTCTTTTTTTATCATTTTAAGTGCAACTTTTCTAATTAGTTTTTCTGCATCCTTTTTACATTTCTGCATGCATATTTTTCTTTCATGTTTAGAATAGGTTGGGGGTAGAATGTTGTTTGAAAAAAAAAATTTGTGTGACTGTTTTGACATTGGATGACATGATTAATTTCAAATTTTAGTATTTATATTATCTTTGGTCTTAAGTGATGTTACTCTATTTTTGCTACTCTACATGTTGATGTCGGAGACAAATATGAGTTGCTTGAAGGAATAAACATGTTATAATAAGTATCAAGTGAGTTTTTGAGCATATCATTTTTTTTGGAAAGTAACCCTTTTACCCATTCTTCATATAGTTTAGCAGTTTATTATTTTATACATGATCTCTAGATTTCTTTTGAGTTAACCCTTAAAAAAAAGTTGTTGTAAAATTAAAAAAAAGAAAAAAAGAGAAAATATGTGTGTTGCTACATTTGGAAGCCTATCTAACTAGTAGATATGGAAGATTATTTAGAGCCTTAAAAGACGATAGAAAGTCTACTGGGTTGATTCATGTGGATGGTTGATGTGGGTGTGATATTACTTTAGACTGGAGATAATGCTTATACTTTTATTTAATTACTATCATTAGTCTAATTAAATAAACATGATTGTTAAAAAAAAATCATTTTGGATTTGAATTTTGTTTTCGTTTTTTTTGCTAGGGACTAATAATAAGCTAGATGGGGGGTGGGTTGAGTGTTAGAAAATGTATATTTATAAAAGAGAAAATCGTCATTTTACACTTCAAGTTTTACTAACACCCTTACTTTTATGTATTTAACATTTTTGTGATTTAATTACGTGTGTTTTATTTTAATTAAGTATTTTATGTATTTTAGGGGCATTATAGTTATTTCACAATGAACGAGAGATCAGACGGCAAAACAGTCACTTTTGAACTCAGGACAGTCGAAAACCTTAAGAGGAGAATAAAATGAAAAATGTCACTGTTCACATGTACGATACTGTCTACGTTACAGTTCACGATACTATTCACATAGACGGATCAATGATGTGGCATTGACTGATGAGGTGTCACGATCCTGTTGGACTAAAATTCTTATGCACTGTTGATTGATAATGTGGCAGCATATTAGTGGATCAAAAATCTCACGTACGGTACATGCATTACACAAGATTATTTTCAATCAAACTGCGTACTGTTGATTGATGATGTGGCGCAATCATGAGCGTCCAAACTGTTTTTAATCCGATGGCCATGATTTACTCAATGTATCTATAAAAAAGGGGCCTCCCCCCTAATTTGATATCTTTGAATTCATTTTTGGACTCCATTTTTTGTAATTCCTTCTCCATCTTGTATTTTCTATATATTTCAATAAATTCTTATTTTGCCCTAGTTCAATTGAGTAGCTAATTTTCTTTCAAGTTTGAGTTGAAGATGAAGTCTCAACATGTGTTATGGGCTTTATTTGGTAAATTTATTATCTCTTCCCCTTTAGTTTTTGTGGATGTTTTGACTTCTCGTTGATAAATAATAATAATCTTGTCTAGATATTGTCCTGCTTTCACCGGCTCCCTAGTGCAAGGTTATTATTATTTGGCACGAGAAGCACGTAGCACCATATTGATTAGAGTGCGGTTCATGAGGTGTGGATTCTCCCCTCATGATTTAATTGGCATTAATAAGGAATAGTTAGCTCATGGTGCATGTTGATACGGATCCAGATACTCAAGTGCTTCATTTCAATAGATTTATCTTCAATTTATTCTCGCCATTTTAATTTAAGTTTTAGATTATTCCAAATCAATTTCACCAGAAATCCAACCATGCATTTACAAAATTAATTCTACACACAATTAAAATCAACCTCCTCGTGGGATCGACACCCGTCACCATTGATCTATACTACAATAGATTCGTGCCCTTGAGAGTTCAATAAAATTTGCACAACACATTTATTAGCAAAATGTCCAGGTTTGCCACAAACATAACAATTGCCTTTTTTTCTTGAATGTGGTCTTTTTATTTTTGAAAAAATTTTTATTGGGCTTTTGATTCTTACTTGGAGGAGCCTCATTCTTGACTATATTAGCCTTAGAAGTAATTTCCTTGGCTTTCTCCAATTGATCTATTTGTCTATGTTTTTCTTCAATTCAGATATGAACAATAGCATCCTCTAAATTCTTATGCTTCCTTTCATGCTTATTATTTTTCTTATAATCTTTCCATGAGTCAAGTAATTTTTCAATTAGGCAACCAACCATTAAAGACTCTAGAAGAAAGATATTTTTATTTTTCAGATCACTAATAAGCATATGGAAGCCATGAATTTGAGAAGTCACTTCCTTATCTTCCGCCATCTTGAAATCTAAAAAATTAGTAATGACATACTTTTAGGCTCCAGCATCTTCTATGATATATTTTTTCTTCAATTGAGCCCAAATTTCATATGCAAACTTGTGTTGTGAATAAACATCATATAATTCATTTGAAAGAGTGTTGAGAATGGTGCTTCGACATACCTTATTTGCTTTAATCGAATTTTGAAGCAATGCCTCATAATTTTCAGAGTCGGAATCTAGTGGAGGCTCTGTGAGAAATTCAGCAAAGTTCATTACATCCAAGGGTAATTTTTGGATACCTCCCCTGAAGTTTACCCCTGCTACACTTAGAGAGAATGTATGAATATATTGACATATAACACCCTTGAACATATATAAGCATTAGGGAGCTGTTTGGTTTGACAATAAAAATACAATAATGCCCTTCATTCCACAGTACAAGAACTGGCAATTAGTCTTACATTACAGAGTTGTCAAATCATCTTTTACTTCTTGGCGCCAAGTGGATAAGAACATCTCTTAATATATCAATGGAACAAGAGCCTCTTCCATTGCAGCCTGTAGTGGTAATTTTAGCATGATATTAGTCTTATAAAAAAAATGCAAGAGAAAACAAATCGGAGAATTCAAATATGAGACAAAACTAAAAATCAAATACCTGCAAAATTGAAGAAATCCTTGTAAATGAGGCCAGCTTTTTGCCTTCAAGACTTGCTACAACTGATTCATATAGTTTCTCAACTATCTCCTCAGCCTAAAATGTCAGTGCTCAAGTCCATTAGCAACTTCTTAAGAATGATCAGAATAGCCAATGAAAGAAAACTAATAAACATCAAAGGAAAAAGGTAAAAGATACAGATACATACAACATTCTTGGTCATGAGCCTATCCTTAAGAGATTTCAAAGCGAGTTCTAAGTCTGCCTTATCCAAGTTTGCCTTTCCAGCAATACTGAGTTAAAAATAAAGACGATTTAATAAATAGAACATATTTTTAACAAACAAATTTATTGAGAGATTAATCAAACAAAATTGGGTCGTCAAGGAAAAATACCTATGGAACATAGATGAAAACCAACCCGTCTTTTTAGCATCGGGCTTGTTGTGATTACCCACTTCTTCATCTTCTTCGGATTCACTTTCACTATTGAAAACCTCTTCCTAGTCCATCATACTTTCACCATGATCTGCTGCCTCAACCTCGATATTACTGCCATTTCCACCTGCAGGATCCGTGAAGTCCAATTTGGACTCTGGAGGCCAATCGTCCCAAACTCTGTTATTCTTTGGGTTCGGTTTTGAACCCTTGCTAACAACAGTATCTAAATAGTCAGTTCATTTTCATCAAAATCGTAAATATCAACCTTGTCTTTGTTCTTATGTACTTGACGCCAAGAAGTAAGGGATGACTTGAAAACTCTATAATGTAAGACCAATTTTCAGTTCTTGTACTGTAGAATGAAGGGCATTATTGTATTTTTATTGTCAAACCAAACGGCTCCCTAATGCTTATATACGTTCAGGGATGCAATATGTCAATATATTCATACATTTTCTCTAAGTGTAACAGGGGTAAACCTCAGGGGAGGTATCTGAAAATTACCCTTACGTCCAATGTATCATAGATTCGATCATGCCACTGTTTGAAAAATTTCCCACCAAACGGTTCAATTTTTGATGTGTCAGGTAAGGCTTTGGTGGCAGCCATCAATGAAGCATCAGTTACGGCATTCATGAAAGAATTAGTCTTAAGAATTATATCCACATTCGTACCCATAATTTTCAAAACAATATTTAATAGCCAAAAGAGTGCAAAAGTCACCCTGGAAAAAAACAAAGATGTCATCTGCATAAAAAGTATGAGAAATAGGAGCACATCCATAAGGGACTTCTTGTGAAAGTAAACCTGTGTTATTATGTTATGTGTGTGAATTGTTAGTGGAATGTGTTAGGTGTTGTAGGTGAAGTGGAATGATTTTGGTTGAGGATTAGTGTGGTGGTTGACAATAAATGAGTGATTGTGATCAAATTTGTTTAGTTTTTGTGTGGTTTGTATTAAGTATTGGGTACTATAAATACCCCTGTTGTTTGTGTTATTAGCATCTAAAAAATAAGAGATCAAGTCTAAGAAGAAGATTGCAATTAGAAGGAAATCTAAGTTGTATAAAGAGTGAGTGTTGAGCTTTAGGAGTTATGTGAGTGTTGAGTTTTAATGAAATAAAGTGTTTGATTTTTCAAAATTCTCCAATATAATGGTATCAGATCTAGTAATCGGTATTCCACATAGTAGTATTGTAAAGCATATCAAATTGAAGAGCTTGACGAGAGAAACACAATACCACAAAAATAAGCCCGATTAGAGGTCAGACACGCCTGCACTTGCTGCCATACGTTTGTTATCCAGAAATTAAGTTGACTTACAGAGTTGACTAAGTCGAACTGAGTTAAGCCGAGTGACCGAGTTGAGCTAGGTCGATCTCAACCAAGCTCTATTTAGTTGATTGCACTACTGAGCCATTGACCACACTAAGGCGGTGTTTGTTTTTTTATCTGAAATCTGAATAGACTTAAATTAGTATGAATTCTGAATATATATGAATGTCTGAATTTGAATAATATGTTTGTTTTTTCGTCTGAATCTCAAAAAATAAGTATTAAGTTTATTTTTTTCAACTGAAAAATCTAAAAATATATACTTTTCCATTTGTATCCTTATTAAATTTGAATGTCAAATAAATAATATATTAAATACCACAATATTTTAACATTTATAAGTAAAATTATATTCAAGTGAATACATAATTATTTTAGAATTTTAATATATAAAATGTCATAAATTTTAAATTTTATCGTATATAATATAAGAAAGAAAAAACAGAGATATTTTTATGTGGGGTAAATGTCTATGGGTGAGTTTTGGGATAGACATGAAAAATAAATTATAAAACATGGATATTTTTTACATTAGTAAATAATTAACTTAATTCAAATTTCCCCATTAAGTAAAAAGCCAAAAAAATTGGCTTATTTTATTAAGTCAAATGATTTAAAAAGTCTCATTAAGTTATAAAAACAAACACCTCTAATTAACTTAATTAATTAAGTTAAGTCACTTTAAGTCATTAAGTTAAAAAACAAATGCCACCTAAGTCATTGACCAGTCAACAGTTGATTGTTGACTTTGACCAAAAATTTAATTTTTTGGTCTGAATCTCTCTTAAGGTTTTTCGACATGTCGGATTCCTCCACACATTTAGAATCTCCAAATTTTCACTCAATTTATAATATCATTCTAAGTTCCATAATTAAAACGAAGTAAGTTCAACAATTGTAGTATCAAAACAAAGGCTCTATTGGATGCACATTATGTATGGGAAGTTGTAGAGAAAAGTTTTGTTGTACCAGAAAATAAAGCTACTTTAATTGCAGTGTAAAAGAAGAATTTGAAAGACTTGAAAAAGAAATAGAACAATGCAAAATATCCTATCTTTCAATCATTAGAAGAAGATGTTTTAGAAAAGATTGCCAGTGCAACCTTCTCAAAAGAAACTTGATATAAGTTATAGACCTCTTACAAAGGAGCTGAACAAGTCAAGAAAGTTCGTCTCCAAACATTAAGAGAAAAATTTGAATCCTTACATATAAAGGTATTTGAATTTATTTTAAATTATTTAACTTGAGTTGTGACCGTTGTTACTGAATTTAAAAGAAATGGTGAAGAGCAAACGAAATAAGGATCATTGGAAAGATTTGGAAGCTATTACGATCGAGCAGTGGATTCAAAGATTGACCATATTGTCATAACAATTGAGAAAATAAAAGATTTGAAGGCTATGGCGATCGAGCAACTTCAAGAAAGGTTGCAAGCCTACGAAAAAAAGAAAAAAAGAAGCATAGGATCGAAGAACAACTCCTCAAGATGAAAATTAATCTAAAGAAAAGAGAAAAAGCTTCAAATAATGAGAAAAGACAATATCTCTAAAGTAAAGCCTAAGGATGAGGTAGAGGCCGTGATTGAGGACACGATTAAAACTTCTAACACTAGCAACTCCAGTTATGAAAGAGGAGAAAGCTCAACCAAAGTACGAGGAAGAAACAACCCAAGATTGAGGTATGACAAATCCCAATTACAGTGCTACAATTGTTGAAAGTTTGGCTACTATGCTTTTGAATGTAAGACTCTAAATAATAAAGTTGAGGGGAAGACCAATTATATAGAAGAGAAGACTGAGGAGAATGAAAAAATACTACAAGGATACCAGGACAATTATGAAGGTTAAGAAAAAAACCTGGTATCTTGATACCAGTGCGAGCACATGTGTGGAAGAAAAAACATACGAATCATTGAACGGTAATGTATCATTTGGGATGATTCTAAAGTACCATTGAAAGGAAGAGGTAAAATTCTTATTATTTAAAATATGGAAGGCATCAATTTATTTCAAATGTTTATATGTTCCCAATATGAAAAGTAACATCTTGAGTTTAGGTCAATTCTTAGAAAATGACTATGATATTCACATGAAAAATTATAGTCTTTGTAAAAGAGATGACAAAGAAACCTTAATCACGAAAGTGAAAATATCAAAAAATAGAACGTTATCTTTGAGTATTCAAAATGATGTTGCAAGTGTTTAAAGACTTATTATAAGGATGCATCATGCCTTTGGCATCTTCGATTTGGTCATTTTAATTTTAGAGGATTGGAGTTACTATCCAAGAAGAATATAGTGAAAGACTTACCATGCATCAATGACCTAATCAACTTTAAGAAGGATACTTATTAAGCAAGCAATTCAGAAAAACTTTCTAAAAGAGTCAAACTCAAGAGCAAAAATGTCATTCGAGCTCATTCACGCAGACGTTTCTAGTCCAATCAAGCCAATCTCCCTTGGTAAAAGTAACTACTTTCTTACCTTCATAAATTATTTTTTAAGAAAAAAAAACTTAAGTGTACATTTTAAAGTAGAAGTCATAAGTTTTTGATGTTTTCAAGAAGTTCAAAGCAGCAATAGAGAAAGAAAGTGGACACTAGATAAGTCATGAGAGCTGATGGAGGAGAAGAATTTACTTCTAAAGTATTCTAAGAATTTTGTGAAGCAAATGGAATTCAACATCTTATGATTGTTCCAAAATTCCCCCAATGAAATGAAGTAACAAATAAAGGTAGCCAGAACTAAACTGAAACCGAAAAAAATTTAGTTCGGTTTGGTTTTTATTTTTATTTTAGTTTGGTATTTTTTGAACCAAATGGTTTGGTTCGGTTTTCGGATCAAAAGATACAAAACCTAAAATAAACAGATATCATGGCATATTTGTAATTTCACAGTAATATATATATACACACATGTTTGCACCAGTCACCACTCTCGGTCTCTACTCTCTTCCTTTCACCCCGTTGCCCGCATAAACCCAAACCCTAAGTCCCACCTTTGGAACTAAATCCAAGTCTGCTGGTGGCTGATGCTTCCAAATCTTCATTGTCGAATTGCTACTATCGTTGTTGCTTCCTTCCATCTCTTTTGTTGCCAACCAGACAGTCGGGTAACTTACTCTTTTTTATTATTTTAAAATGGCTCTTTTTGAATTTTGATGTTTTTCGTATTTTATTATTGTTGCACTAAATTATCAATAATATTTAATTGTATTAATTGTGTGTGGGTATGCATATGTTACTGTACTTTTTCGATAAGTGCAATACTGTACTAGGTGATAAAAGTTAAAGATGAAGTGGAGGGATATAAAATTTTAGTATAGCCCAATGTTTAGGAAATATTTGCATATAAAAATTATACCATGCCCTAATATTTTTTGTCGATTTTTTAAAAGGGTCTATGACTGAAAGTTAACAAGGTAAAATATCATTTGGTCCATAAAGTTATGGTAAATTATATTATGGCACAAAAACTTATTTATTTTATTTACATTTAGACCAATAGTTTCAATATTAAAAACAATGACTATGATTATGAAAATTCTTCATTTCAATCCAAAATTCTTACAAATTTTTTTATGAATAAAAATTTGTATATTATTTTATTTTTTTTATTATACATTGATTACAATAGACCTTGTGTGCAGGATGGAAGAAAATAATAATGACATAGAGAAGATTATGAAAGATGATTTTGAAGAGAGTGTTCAAAAAAAAAGAAAAATAGGCAGGTGTTTAAGATCAGAAATTTGGGAATTGTTTTTTAAGCTATCTAGAGGGAAAAAAAAAAGCAAAGTGTAACTACTGTAAGAAAGAGTATGTATGTGAAAGTATTAAAGGAACTTCAGACTTGAGAACTCATTTGGAAAGAAGTTGTCCTGTGTATAAAAAAGTGAAGCCTATAGTGGATGAAAATCAATGTGCTTTAGCTCGTGAAAAGGGTTTTGGTAATGCTAAGCTTGTTTCTGTAGGTTTAAGTAAAGACGCTTGTAAGAAGGCACTTGTAAAAGATAACTATTAAAGAGGAGTTGCCCTTTAAGTTTGTGGAGGTTGAGGGGTTTTTGGAGTTTATGGCTACTTATTGTCCAAGGTTTGATGTGCCGTCATGGAGGACAATTAAAATAGATATTCTTTAATTATATGAGAATGAGAAGAATATTTTGAAAATTAAGTTTAGTGCAAATCATCAAAGGGCATGTATCACTACATATATTAGACTTCAATTTAGATGTGTAATTACATGGTGATAAGAGCCCATTTTAATTGACAAAAAATGTGATTTGTATAAGAGAATACTTAGTTTTGCACCTATTTCTAATCATAAAGGAGAGGTCATTGGGAAGTTTATTGTAAAGTGTATGATTGATTGGAGTATTAAAAGTTTATTCACGGTCATTGTGGACAATGCAAGTGTTAATGAAAAAGCAGTCAATTATTTGAAGAAGAAGTTAGGAAATTGGAGTTGGGATTCATTGGTTTTAAATGGTTTTATTTGCATGTTAGATGTTCAATACACATAATAAATTTGATTGTAAAAAAGAGGTTGGATGTGGTGAAGACATCAATAGATAGTATGCAATGCAGTGAAATACGTTAGATCTTTCCCCTCGAGGTTATAAAAATTCAAAGCTCCTGTTGATGGAGAAAAAATCTAATATAATGGGTTTATGGTGTTAGATGTGTCGATTTGTTGGAATTTAACATCCTTGATGTTGAGATCCATGTTGAAATTTGAAAAAGCATTTGATAGATTGAAAGATAAAGATGGACATTATGTTAATTGGTTCGAAGCTGACAGAGGGGATGAGAATGAGAAGGAAAAAATTAAAGTGGGTCAGTGATGGAAGATGATTGGGATAATACAAGAAGGTTTGTCAAATTTCTATCAATCTTTTATGATGTGACTTTGAAATTTAGAAGTTCTTAAGTTTGTGACTGTGAATAATTATTTGAATGAGGCGTAGAAATTTCAAATTCATTTGAAGCCTCTTGATGATAGTGATGATGTTTTGTTAAGTTACATGGTCAAACCTATGATAACAAAGTTTTGCGAATATTGGGGTGATAATTTAAAGAAGGTCGACATGTTATTGATAGTAGCAGTAGTACTTGATCCTCAATGTAGAATGGACTTTACTACATGGTGCTTCAGTAGTTTGTATGACACCAAGACATTTGAAAAGTTGTGTGATAGCCTTAAATAGTTGTTGATGAAGCTTTTATCAAAGCTACAATTTTGGTGATCCAAATAATGCTGCTAAGACTAGTTACATGGCTCAAATTAATAGGATAAGTAAGCGTGCATGCTTTAGTTCTCTTGATCCTTTTGCACAATATAAAGAGATAAAAGCAAGTACATAAGAAGAATATGGTGGGCAAAATGGGGTTGAAAAATACTTGTCGGATAAAACGAAGATGATGACGACAACTTTGATATTTTGAATTGGTAGAGTTTGAATTGTATAGATATCCAATTTTGTCTCATTTGCCAAAGATATTTTGGCAATTATGGTTTCTACCACTGCTTTGAAGTCAACATTTAGCACTAGGGTCGCATTCTTGACCCATTTGAGAGTTCTTTAACTCATAAAATTATTGAATCCTTAATTGGACTCAAAATTGGCTTTGAGCAATTATTATTGGAGATCGCATAATGGAGCCAACCGAGGAAAAAACTAAATTTTATGATGTTATTGAAGCAGGTAATAACATGATTTTGTTAACTTTGATAATTTATTTGTAGTGTTTAATATTACAAATACTGATTTCATAAATCTATTTTATTTCTTTGTAGAATTTGTGAGGAATGCTAGCACAACAAGCATAAGCAGCAAAGGACTAATTGGCGATTGAGTGATGGTTAGTTTACTCATTTCAATAGCACGTATCATCTATAAGAATTTGATAGATTATTTTTATAGTTATACATATGTTTACTTTACTCATTCTAATTTTATTTGTGTAGATTTAAGTTGGGAAGTGTGGATGTCAGAAGTTATTGAAAGTTCGAAGATATTAGTGGGAAAAAGGAAGCAAAGTAATGGCATTTCTTACAGTTGATTATTAATCTCTATATTGTAATAGTTTCTTATGGTTATGGATGTTGCCTTCGATGTTGCCTGGATGTTATTGGGTATTTAATAGTCTATTATTTTGTATTGTGTCATTGTTGGAATTTTTTTTTATTTGTTTGCTCTCATAGACTTATATTATGGATTATATTAAGTTAATTTGGTGATGTTGGTGAATGATTTGGTAGTGGTAGTAAAAGATAATGGTATATTTGAATGAATATACTAGTGATTGATGAAATTATAGATTAATTGATGAAATCGTAGATTGTACATGCTTTGAAAATATATGCACGGTACTAAAAAGGAGGAAATTATTGTATAGGGTTTGAAATAGAAAATGATCCAAAAAACCAAACTAGAATTAAAATCGAAATCAGATTGTTAAGATGAACTGAAAAACTAATTACTTAAATAGAACCGTTTATAGAACTGAAGCAGAACTGAAATTGAGAATTGAAACTAAACTGAAATCGAACTAAACCAACTTATCAGTTTCGGTTTGTTTCCTTAAATGTTTAACAATTTTTTTTTGAATTCTCAACTTGAATTGTACTGAAAATTTTGCCTTATTCCGAAACCGAATCGAACCAAACCAAACTAATGCCCACCCCTAACAGCAGAAAGGAAGAATAGAGCTATTGTTGACATGGCAAGAAGTATGCTAAAAAACAAGAGATTACTTAAAGAATTCTGGGTTAAAGTTGTTGCATGTGCAGTCTATTTATTCAACAGATCTCCAAGGAGTTTTTGGAAGCATAACTAATGTACATGTATCAAAGAAGCAAAAGACTAAGTTGGAAAACAAAAAAGCTAGAAGTTCATCTTCATCAACTATAACAACAATTCCAAAAGATACAAACTGTATAATCCAAACAATAGAAAGATTGTAATCAATTGAGAGATAATTTTTAATGAAGAAGAAGAATGAGATTTTGGCCCTCATATGGGTGACTTTAACTTCTTTCCTCTTGAAGAAAATGAGCAGTTAATGAAGTAGCAAGTATGAGAAGAATAGCAAGAGCCCGTTATTCCCCCTGCATTTCTAGCATTAACCACTCATGAAGATTCACCACCATTATTTTTGAAGGAGAGAGATGTGGCACGCTCGAGAAGTTGATAAGATTTTAATGAGATTATTGAGAGACTTGACAATTTCACTCTCTTCTCCTTTTTTGATAATTGTGAGCCAATGAACTTCCAAGAAATTGTAGAAGACGAGAAGTGGAGAAAATAAATGGATGAAGAAAGCAAAGCCACTGTAAAGAGTGACACTTGGGAACTTGCCACTTTTCTCAAAGGTTACAAAGCCATCAATGTCAAGTGGGTCTACAAGATGAAGAAAAATACCAAAGGTGAGAACGAAAAGCACAATGCAAGGTTAGTTGTAAAATGCTATAGTAAAAAATATGGGGTTGAATATGATGAGGTATTTGCTGTTGTTGCCAGACTAGAAATTATAAAACTAATCATTTCAATAGCAGCCTAAAGAAAGTGGAAGATTTTTTAAATGGATGTGAAGTATGATTTCCTTAATAGATTCCTTGAAGATGAAGTCTACATCGAACAATCATTAAGCTATGTGGTGAAGGACATGAAGACAAAGTTCTAATATTAAAGAAAACCCTTTATGGGTTAAAACAAATACCAATGGCATGAAATAGCAAAATCGATATGAAATAGCAAAATTGACAAGTATTTTCAAGAAAAGAACTTCACCAAATACCCATATGAACATGCTATCTACATCAAAAGCAAAGTGTGAGACACTTTGATTATTTGCCTATATGTGGATGATCTGATCTTCATTAAAATTAATCCAAGCTTATTTAAAGAGTTCAAGAGCTTGATGACCAAAGAGTTTGAGATGACTAATATAAAACTTATGGCGTGTTATCTCAGTGTTAAAGTTATAAGCAAAAAGAGGAAGGAATATTGATAGCCTACAAAAGCTATTCAAATAAAATACTCAAGAAGTTCAAGATGTATGATTACAAGCACATACACATGTCAATGGAAGACGGAGTCAAGTTATTTAAATATGATGAAGGTGAAAGTGTAGATCCAACATTCTTTAAGAGTTTGGTCAAAAGATTACGTTATTTGACATGCACGAGACCAGGCATCCTTTATGTTGTTAGACTTGTGAGTCGATACATGGAAAATCTAAAGACCACCCATTTTAAAGTTACAAAAAAAATCTTTCACTACTTCAAAGTTACAATTGATTTAGACTTGTTTTCCTCATTGTTTATGACTATAATCTTATTGGATATACCCATAGTGGTTGGAGTGGAGACATAGATGTCGAAAGAGTACCACTGGTTTCATGTTATTCATGGCAGATACTGCTTTCACACAGATGTTGAAGAAACAACTGATTGTTACACTTTCTACCTGTGAAGCTAATTACCTAGCTGCTACATCAAGTATTTGTCGTATAATCCAAGGAATTTATTGAAGGAGTTGGGTTTATCACAAGAAGAACCTATGGAGATTTTCATCGACAACAAGTCAACAATTGTCTTTGCTTAGAATCAAGTCTTCCATGATCGAAATAATCATAATGACGCTCACTACCATTTCATAACATGAATTTATTGAGAGAAATGGTGTATAAACAAAGTACGTCAACTCTCAAAATCAAGTTGCCGACATCTTTACTAAATCCCTCAAATAGAAAGACTTTCTTAGATTGAGAAATTTACTTGGCATTGTAAGACAAGTTTAAAAGGGGATGTTCTAAAAGTAAACTTGTTTTACTATGTGTGTGAATTGTTAGTAGAATGTCTTAGATGTTGTAGGTGAAGTGGAATGAGTTAGGTTGAGGATTAGTGCGGTCGCTAAGAATAAAGGAGTGGTTACGATTAAATTTGTCAGTTTATGTGTGTATTTGTATTAATTCTTGGTACCATAGACATCCATGTTGCTTGTATTATTAGCATCTAAAAAATAAGAGATCAAGTCTAAGAAGAAGATTGTAATAAGAAGAAAACCTAAGTTGTGTAAAAGGTTACTGTTGAGCTTTGGAGTTATATTAGTGTTAAGTTTTAATGAAATAAATTGCTTGAGTTTTCAAAATTCTCTAATAGGACAAAAATAGGCCTTATTGCTCTTGAATTTCGTATGTATATCAACATACAACAACAATAAGAAAAAGAAGTAAAAGGGTACCTTTTGGTCATCGAACATAAAATGTGGTTACATAATTGTCTATTCAATTAAAGACAGAGGATAATAATCCTAATGCCATTATTTGCTTATGATTAGCAGGATAATCATGGAAAGAAAATTTCCTGAAATCACCTCAAACCCTCATGCCACTATTTGTTTATGGCCAGAGGATAATCACTAAAAAGAAAATTTCTTCAAATCATCTCGCAAGAGTCCATTGCCTCATTTCTCTCATTTTAAGCATCCACACTCGTGCTAGATTTTTTTGTCATGTCTATCTTTTGTAATTTTTAAATATAACAACTGTATTTATATAAAAGCTCATGAGAGTGATAGAAGTCAATCAAAGGACTTTACAGCACTTAAAATCCAATTAGACTTAGGTGGCGTTTGTTTTTTAATTTAATGACTTAAAGTGACTTAACTTAATTAATTAAGTTAATTAGAGGTGTTTGTTTTTATAACTTAATGAGACTTTTTAGATAATTTTGACTTAATAAAATAAGCCAATATTTTTGGCTTTTTACTTAATGGAGAAATCTGAATTAAGTCAATTACTTGCTAATGTCAAAAATATCCCTATTTTATAATTTATTTTTCATGTCTATCCCAAAACTCACCTATAGACATTTACTCCATATAAAAATATCCTAATTTTTTCTTATATTATATACGATAAAATTTGAAATTTATGGTATTTTATATATTAAAATTTCAAAATAAGTATGTATTCACTTGAATATAGTTTTACTTATAAATGTTAAAATATTGTGGTATTTAATATATTATTTATTTGACATTCAAATTTAATAAGGATACAAATGTAAAAGTACATATTTTCAGCTTTTTAAGTTGAAAAAAAACAAACAACTTAATATTTATTTTCTGAGATTCAGACGAAAAAATAAACATATTATTCAGATTCAGACATTCAGATCTATTCAGAATTCAGACTAATTCAGATCTATTCAGATTTCAGACAAAAAAACAAACGCCACCTTAAATAGCTTCTAAATTGTTATTGATGTTGGGCCAGTCCATCCCATTAGCAGCGCCAATTCCAGCGATAGTACGCAAACCTTGAAGCCTAGAGAGGCTTCTACTAAGGACATCCTCATATGTTGTACAAACAAGCTACAAAAATCTGCTGCTTATCTATGGTGATATTTTAAAGATTTAATTTATATTTTAAAAAAGCCATAATTTTAAACCATGCTACATACGTCCCTGTATGTAAAAAGGGTAATATTATATAAGTAAAGGTTTAGACTGTAGAAACTCTTGTTGTTGTATCAATAGGTAATTTTATATGATTTGAAAAAAAATTGATAGATTGGACTTTTGATTAGGAAAATAAATATTAAGTTTCTCAATATATGTGTGTCAAAAGTGACCCGCCCTAATTTAGACAACAGAACACATTGCAATGAAGGAAAATAATCATACACAATAATTTGTTGGGATCTATTTTTCATATTTACATCACATATGGTATTGATTCTTTCTATTTATACATCACATAATGATGTTGATCTTTACTGTATGTGCATCACATAGTGAGTTGATCTATGTTATAAGTGCATGCAATAATAGGCTTGTCTACGAAGGAATGAAGGATCTTCGTATGATTCCTATCATCTACAAAATAAAACTATTGTGGTACTAATTAGATAATTAAAAGATAACATTTAGAACATATAAATAATTAGGGTTTAATTTGGCATGCAATATTTAAACATTGGTATATTCCATTTTTTTTAAGCTCTCCATTATAGCTTCTCTTCGTATTAATTTATACTAAGTTGTACACTCTTATACATAGGTAAGTGTCTGGCTCTCCTTACCTTATATATTGCATTCTCCATAATACATGTAGTTTTACATATTTTATAATTATTTTTCTTAGTTAAAGGCCAAAAAACAGGCCAATATCAATTGTATCTAACTATCTTCAACTTTAAAAGAGCCCTAGGTTAAAAAAAGAAAAAAAATGAGTCCTTTCAAAAAAACTTTTATTCCTATTTGCTTTTGCAATGGCAATTTCGATATCGCATGGTTTCGAAGTTGATATTTCCAACGTCTTGAGTGTTGGTACAAATCTAACGGCTCATTGCATATCCAGCACCCATGATTTGGGCAGCCATGTAATCGAATATCAAGGTTTTTTCAAATGGGAATTCAATAATGACATTGGCACAACAGCTTTATGATTGTGATTTGAGTTATGGCAGCATTGGAGGACATTTTAACATGTTTAACGAACGAAGAGATGCAGTAAGGCGTGGTGATCAAAGGTGCATGTGGAGGGTGTTACCAGATGGGATATATCTCTATATCAAGGCAAATAATGATTATGAGAAGCAATTTCATTGGTAGTTGTGAATGGATTAATATGTTTCAATAGCCAAAACATCATGAAAATCAAATAAGGCTTTGTAAACTTCAGCTAGGCGTATATGTGCTGCTGTTGGTTCTTCTGATAATTTTCGATTTTATGTTCTCTCATTATTTTGCTTGATGGGTAGACCGAAAACTTAATTAAGACTGTAAATTACATATGAATTGATGACATGGTGTGACTAACCATTTAATTTCTTATAAATATTGTCAGTTAACGACCAGTTTTTAAAATTTTATCATTGATAAAGAAGAGAATCGTATTGAATCCAAAAGTAACATGTTTTAGAAATTATAAATTGCAAAGTTATAATCATTTATGTTGATCGTTAATTGTTGTGATTAAAAGGTTTTCAATAAGCTAGCCCAAGGGGTTTAATTCAAAATGATAATATTGAAAATACTCCTCAACTATTGTAAACTTCATTTATCCTTATTTTTATTTAGAAGATTAAAAAAAAATTGTATCAATCCATTTCCATTTTTTCTTTTCTTTCAAACTAAAAAAGGATAAATTTTACAATAAATTAGAGGCATTATGAAGATTATCATTTTAGAAGGGATGATAAGAAATTTACCCATACAGTTATAACTACTAGCTGAGGTGGGGTCTCGAATTACGTTACAGATTCTTACATAGAGATGGCCATTGGGCCGTGCCAGCACCAAAGTAAGGCACATGCATACTCGTGCCCGTGCCGTGCTGTACCCATTCGTGCTGTGCCCACAGGTGCTATGTCGTGCTATACCTAAGAAAAAAAAGCCTAATAAGTTTTTTTTTCTTTTTTTTTATTTTTTAAGAGCGCATGTTAAGTTGTTGACGTACTTTTTTCAAGTCTATATACGTTTCTTAGGTCAATGCCTTTATTCAAATTTAATAGAATTGAAAATTCAAAACTCAAGTCCATATTTAATAATAATAAACTAATAATAGGAAGAAAATATTATTTAAATTACTAAGTTTGACAAAATATAATTTAAATTGCTAAGTTTGACCTTATAGTATTAGAATTTTTTTAATACTTAACAACAACAATAATAAAAAAAGTTCTTATGGGTTAACTTAATTGTTAACTTGGATTTACATAGAGTCATAAATCATAATTCACAATAATAGTAATGCATATTTATAAAAACATGATATTTATAATTTTATTCATTAAAATCATGATATCAATTATTTATTTAATTATAAATATAAATCAATTGTAGACTTTTTTTATTAAGAATTAAATGAATTTAAAAAAATTCAATTTTGAATTATTTGTAAAATCATAAAATTTTAAATTTACTTTTATTAAAAAATAAAACGTGTTTATTGCGGATTTTGTTATTGTGTTGTGCTTAGTGTATCTCTAATCGTACCATGTTTTTAAAGCCCGAGTGCGTAAAATTCTAAGCCCAACACGGCCCACATGCGTGTCGTGCCGTGTGCCCCACCGAAATATACTCTTGTCGTGCCGTGCTGTATGAACACGTACCATATCTGTACCATACCACGTACCGTTCGACCGACTGACCATCTCCATTCTCACCGTCTTTGAGATAAATTGCCACATTAGCTTAGAGTGAAATATTATAGAAGTCTACAACTTGGGAACAGCCAATTAGAAAAACAGCCAATTAGAAAAAGCTTTTAGGTTGTATAATTTATTTTGGGCTTTGAGTCTTCAATAATATCTAATCTGAGGCCCATCATGGTTTAGCTTAACACTCTCCAATGATTCGAATTGCCCAAATAAAGACCCACTTCCTTGTTCAAAGATAAATTATGGAAATGTAGCCAGAAGCTCGCAAGAAAATTGGCCCATGCAATTTTGGATTTGATTCGATCAAAAGTGTTGACGCAAGAATTTAGGTTAACTGTCAAATGTCAGGTTGATCCGACATGGCTAGGTTGTAAGATGATGTGGAGGCCGCGTAGGTCGGGATGTGAAAAATGTTTTTGGCTTAACAATGGATTAAATTGTTTGTATCGATCACACTGTCTATGTGAAAAAGAATAAAGAGTAAAGGGTGTTGGTAGTGTTATTGGCGAGAATCCTTCTATACTCAAGTCAGATGTATAAGTTTTTAAAAAACAAGTTTCTGAAAATTCTGAACAAAGTTTCTTTTGCTTTTGATAACTTACAACTGGGTACTAGAGACTGAAGTCTCCTATAGGCCTAATGACTGAAATTTTAAGCTTATGGAAGACTCGCTATTGGGTCATTAGGCTCCTGAAAACATAAATTTTATGTATATGAAACTTTAGAATTAACAGGCTTGATACAGACAGAGGTATTTGTTTCAACTTGAGAATCCCTTACTTGGAACCCTCCATTTTATACTGGTCTAGAGAATATTGTGACCGCCGTTATTTAAGAGGCCATCATTACTTGTCACATCGATCTCTGCACTTACTTCACTTGGAGTGCGCATGTTCCTTCCTCTCATTGGATGTTGTCGAGGTGAACAGCTAGCTTAAGGATCCACTTGGACTAGCTAGCTCGTTCAGACCAATGAGAGGCACTTTCTCCATCTATTAGTTCAAATGTTTCATCATATATTGCTTGTTGGCCTATGTGTAGAGTGAGTGGCATTAATATTCAAATGATATTCCTTCCACGCCTATTCTATTATTTCACTGGCTTTTAGGAAAAATAGATGAGTTACAATATTGTGCTGGCATTATTTTTGGTAGAGCAAGAAGCATACAACTGTACTAAATTTAGATGTCTACTTTGTAAACTTGTCAAATTATGTTACTAGAAGATGCAGTGTTTTGATAATTTTAATAATTTTTGTAGCTATACAAGAACATATTCCGTATATCAGATTTGACTATTGAATTTAATTGGGTAAGATAAATTATGATTAGGTTGGATTATATCAATATTGTCTTGTGTTTTATGTATTATGATTTGAATTGACTAATTAAATTAACTTAAAAGAAAAGTAAACATACTAATATTAATTTATTAATTATTAGATATTTAAAATCATTTATTTATTTTAGTAAGTTAAAAAATAATCACCCAAGCCTATGATTGAGGTTGGAGGTTTATTGGTTGGAGAGTGACTCAATGGTTGCTATCTCTTGCCTTCTCAACCAGTCATTTTAGCTTTGGCTCAATTTTCGTGTAATGATTTTTCGTACGTCCTTCTATAGTACTAACTTTTTTCGGGAGGTAAGGAAGTCGTAGATTTGTTAGCCAATAGTTATCCTCGAATTTCCTGGTTTGATTTGCCTTCTCCTTAAATTCAAGAAGATTGTTTTTTACTGACATTATTTTTCTTTTTATTTTATTGAATTTTATAAAAAAAGATTTTAAAAATAAAATTTTTATTTAAATTTAATAAATGACATGCTCTTTGTAAACTAATTATATGGATGATATATTGTAAATATTTACGAAACATGTACTACATGCAAAATAATTATTTCGGACTACATATTGTTTGGTCTGTCGTTTAGGAATTGCATAGATGACATGTCATACAATTTAGAAGGATTACATGAATGACATGTCGTGTATGTTTTTTTTTAAAAAGATGACATGTTGTAAATGTTTCACTCCGGAATAAATATTGTATAAATGTATCACGTTGACGACATGTGGAACAGTTATATGGAGATTTGAGCATAGACTATTAGAGGTTATGAAGAGACAGGTAGTCATAATTTGAGAGTAAAAATTATTTATTTTCTCTTATTATTGTTTCACATATTATCAATATCACAAATTTGAATTAAATTAAAAAAAATTAAATGGGAAGATGTGCATACGTATATATTCATTATTGGTACCTTAGTAAGGAATATTACTCAATGCTTGATGTGCTCACATTGGATTTCTAGCTGTCTACAAAGTTGGCATGTAATTTGGGCATTAATTTCTAATTTTTTTTTGCCATTTTATTTTTGTCTAGGCTCTCCATAAAAGCTTCTCATCACAATATTATGTTGACGCTAACAACTCAATTACAGTTATATATCACAATTCACAACCTAGCAAGCTGTAAAAGAATCAGTGCCAAGCCTCCTTTATTAATCATGTATCCATCAGTACATTATTATTAGACCATGAATCATCAGAACACTTGTGCCTAAATTATTTTGTTTATAGCACTAGTAGCAACTTCAAGCTACCCTTTTGTAACTTGTACTACCGTGTCCTTGGACAATGAAATGGTGATCCAGGACCTAAATGTTCATTGCAAATCGACAGAAAAGTTTTGTGCAGAAATACTGTGGCTCCCACAAAAGCTTAAGTGTTCGAAAACGGCATCGGGAAATATCCACCGAAGCCATCAGTGTTTTGTGAGATGAGCTCTGGGGGTCATTTTGAGATTTATAATGAATTAAGGGATTTTCTCCAGTGTCAAGATTGGACATTTATCTCTCAATTGGAAAGTGTCACCCAACGGCATTTATCTCTACATTGCTGACCATTCTGCTTATGAAGAAGAATATGCTTGGTAGTTGCTGAATTTCATTAACTATATATTTTGCTTGTTACGCAGGCTTGCATGCATATATATGAAGGGGGTTTAGATACATGTAAGCATGCATCCATTAGCACATTAAATTAGTAAAAAAAGTTTCTGATATTTGATCTTTAGAAATTCTCTATGATTTAGATCCGGTTCATGGCCCATGGGTGTCTTTTGGATTATGATTTAGTGCTAAGCGGAATTTTTGTTGAGAATTGAATTAATGATCAGAATTTATTTTAATTTTTATCTTTTTTATATTGTCTAAAAATTATTGATTTAGTACTAAGTACAATCTCACCCAATATTAAATTCTTATCCTTTTGTTTTTTTTCTATAAAGTGAAAATTGATTTAACGAAAGAAATAAATTCCCCAAGAATATTAAGCAAATAAATTTAAAATGCTTGATCTGTCCAACTTCTGTAAGGATAATGAGGTACAAACTCGTTTGGTAAATTTTGATTTGATTATTGATAAATCACAAGATAGTTAAATAATGAGATAATTAATGATATAAATTTGAATTAAAGATAACCTTCAATTCTTGAGTTAAATTTTGTATATCAGTTATGTTTATAGATAGGCTTCTTTAAGATAGTTAAAAATCGTAAATCCTTTAGAGTAATTAATGAATTAATTAATAATCTACGTTTGAATTAAAGATAACCTTCTACTTTGAGTTAAATTTTGAGTGTCAGTTAGGTTTATAGCTATGCTTCTTTAATAAAATGACAAGTATAGGGTAATGATATACACAATTTAGCGAGAGAGAGTAGCTTAAAATTGAAACCAGAAGTTTAAAAATAAAGTCACGCACTGAACATTATTCGATATTTTCATACATGATTAATAGATTGGAATCAAGAAAAAATTGAAAAATTAAGATCAATTTATATTTAAAGATCTGTATAGTACATGTAAGAGATGAAAATTTTATTGATTTCCATTCACTTCAACCAACAAATACAACTCACAATGAAATAAAATAATTAATACGTTCTTAAGTTAGATACAAAAGATATGAGAAATTTTAGAATATATTAAGGTATCATGTCAGTTATACAATAAGTAAACAATACTATAATAAGTTTGTATTTATTTTGAAAAATCATAATGCAAGTGGTGGTTATATTAAAGTCAATTACATATGTTGTACATGAATCAATTGATTGTAATATATTAGAGACATTTTAAAATTTCTCAAAAGATAATTAAGAGTTTTAAAACTCTAATTGCTATTTAATACACACACACACACATGTGCCAGAGGGAAATTATCCATGTAAGCTGAGATTAATTATTGGACTAAAAATATAGGTTTTATACAAAATTTATCATTTGAACTAGCTTCTAGGTATTTTTTTTGACAAACTTGAAAGAAATTTATACCGTTGTTCATGATTTCTTTTTCCCTTTTAGAAGATAGATGTCGACAAATTTAAAATTGATTTTGTATTCGCTTATTCCTAAGGATTCAAATACAAGTTGTAAGTCAAAGAAATATATTTGAAAATCATTCGGGCAAGCCCTTGAGGAGGCCATCTTTACCCATGATATATATCAATCAAAATTATTTTAAAATATTTTAAAGAAAATCAACTTTCACAATGCATGTAGAATAATTCAAATTTTCAATCTCAAGAATAAGATGAGTAAGTACCCACTACTTGACCAATGAATAGTTTTATGTGTGTGTATGGGAGTTAGGAACCAGAAAAAATGGCATGCAAATTATAGCCTTATAACCATATATATTGTGATTATTCTAATTCATAGTTTTATTTGAATGTATATATTAGATTTTATATGCTAGTATATATGTTAGGATTATTTGATCAACAATGTAAGCAGAATATCAAGAACACAAACTAACCGAGGGAATGACTTAGTTTTATTAACAATAATTTTGGCTTAAATAGCCATTCAATACACAATTTTAACAAAAACGAGAAAGCAGCCCACTTTAGCGAGAATAAAGCCAAGTGGTAACAGGAACTTGGAACAATTCAAAAACAATCCCTAAAGTTTAGGACTTTATGATAAAATAGAATATTTTTCTAAATCAACTATTATAAAAATAAACTCCTGCATTCCCTCCCTTAAACTAAATGCTATAAAGCAATTAGTTTATGTCAGAAATCACACATACTCTGATAGACAGTAAATGCATGAGCCACAAAGATCTGGAAGAATGCCAAAGCCAAATCCTAAGTTTACTATGTGTAGGCATGAGTCCCATGCAAGCCATGCATGAAACATGCATATGTTGAGATCGTGAAGATATGTGCTGGAGCTGGAGCTGGAGCCGTGATCTAGGAATAAGCTTATCAACGATTGTACAGCGATTAAGAAGGGAAGCTAAGACACAAAAGTTGTTTTCGATTATCTTTCAGTTTCGAATTCTTATCTAAGTTGTTACTTTAATATTTGTTTATTCAGCTGTCATTGTAGGATGGAAACCAAAGTCTTGTTATTATAAATAAGCTCCAGAATATGAATAAAAGCATTGAGAATTCTAAACAACAATTATTTGGTCCTTTCTCGCCATAAGCAGAAAAATATCACTTGTGTTACGCGTAATTATTGGTTGTCTCTGACTGGGACCTAACATTGGTATCGGAGTGGGTTATCAATGACGACCAACAAAGAACGTATTGAGCGTATTGAACAAATTGAAGCTGATCTGGAGAGCATGGAGAACCGAATGGAACGCATTGAGATTGGGATCAATGACAAGCTTTAGTGATTAGAAGACACCATCAGCAAATTGGCAAAAACTTTCAGTGCATCCAAAGGCACCACTAGCCACGGCACCAACGAAAACATTGGTTCACTACGGCCAGTTCGAGAAGAAAGTGAAGGAGGGCAATCTCAGCTACCAAGGAGACTAGCCAAGTTGGAGTTTCCTCGTTTCGCCGGCAACGATCCAACCGAATGGTTCAACCAGGTATCACAATACTTTGAATATCAAGAGACGACCGATGAACAAAAGGTAGTATTAGCTGCGTATCATTTGGAAGTTGAAGCAAATCAATGGTGGCAGTGGATGCGTAAGGTTTATCAAGAGGAATGTCGACCGATTATGTGGAAGACATTTGTGGATGAATTGTGGGCACGTTTTGGCCCAACGGATTGTGAGGACTTTGATGAAGCACTATCTAGGGTAAGGCAAACAAGATCTCTGCAGGATTATCAGAAGAAATTTGAGCGGATAGGAAACCGAGTTCATGGGTGGTCTCAAAAGGCATTGGTAGGCACCTTCATGGCCAACCTAAAATCTGAAATTTCAGAAGAAATTCGCATGTATAGGCCACGCACACTGAAGAAAGCAATTAGCCTTGCACAAATGAAGGATCATCAGATATCTCGCTAGCGGAAGTTGCTCCGGCCACCAATTGTTACCTGGCCACCAGCAGGCTCGAATCGAGCCTCACCTTCAGTACCTTTCAAACGATTATCATGGGAAGAGATGCAACATCGACGGACACAAGGGTTGTGCTTCAAATGTAACGAGAAGTTTACTGCCGGCCACAAATGTACCAAGGCACAACTACTGCTCCTTGAGAGTGAAGAATTACCCAATGAAGTTGTCCATGAAGAAATCATGGGAGAAGAAATAGCAGGGGAACCTGGTGAATCGGTCCACCCTAGAATTTCCTTGTATGCGTTAACTGGTTGGGACGCACCCCAAATTATGCGTGTCATGGCAAGAATCAGGCCGTACAAAATTTTAGTATTAATATATAGTGGGTCCACGCATAATTTCATCAATTCGAAACTAGCCAACATGCTGCAATTGCTAGTCAAACCAACAACGACTTTCACAGTTCGGGTTGCCAATGGAGAAAACTTGATGTGCCAAGGAAAGTTTAAAAAGGTACATATCCTAATTCAAGATGTTCCTAAGATGTACCTTTTTCGCTCACTGTTTACTCATTGTCAATATTAGGGTTAGACATGGTTCTGGGCGTGCAGTGGCTCAAATTGTTGGGTTCGGTTGTGTGTAACTAGAAGGCCCTAACCATGGAGTTTGAATGGGGAAACGAAAAGCGATGTTTGCAGGGGATTAGTCCACAAACGGTACAGCTGGCTTCAGTGACAGAAATCACAAAGGATTCAAGTAAGGGCAAGAGGTCTACGCCATTTGTTTGCAAATATCACTGGAAGAATCTGTGGGCACGACACTACCAACCAAGCAGCACCTGTTGGCAGAATATGCTGCACTATTCAAAGAGCCAAACCAGCTGCCTCCCACACGAGCACTAGATCACAGTATTCCATTGAAAGAGGGAATTGAGCCAATTAACGTAAAACCCTACCGGTATACGTACTTTCAAAAAAATGAAATCGAGAAAGAAGTACAGGAGATGCTCAATTTGGGACTAATAAAACCCTATCATTGAAGACATGTTGGACGAGCTTCATGGTGCCACTTATTTTACCAAATTGGATCTAAGGACGGAAATCATCAGGTTCGAGTAAATCCGGCGGACATCCACAAAACGGCGTTTTGAACCCACAACGGACATTACGAGAACATGGTAATGTCGTTCTGTTTGTGCAATGGGCCATCAACATTTCAGGCCTTGATGAACTCCATTTTTCGACCTCACCTTAGAAAATTTGTACTTGTTTTTTTATGACATATTAATTTACTGCCCTCCATGGAATTGCCATTTGAAACATGTTAAGCAGACACTTGAAATTCTTCGAGAGCAGCAATTTTTTATTAAAGTAAGCAAGTGCAATTTCGGGCAACAAGAGCTAGAGTATTTGGGGCACGTAGTCACCTACAATGCCTTGAAGGTGGACGAGAAAAAAATTGCCACAATGGTGTCTTGGCCCTGACCGCAAAATATTTCAGAACTAAAAGGGATTTCTTGGCCTCACAGGCTACTACCAAAAGTTTGTGCAAGGGTATGGGTTGTTAGCCCGACCACTTACAAATCTCCTAAAAAAGGGACAATTCGACTGAAGTGATGAAGTTGAGAAGGCATTTGACAAATTGAAAAAGGCTATGACTAATACCCCAACACTGGTTATGCCTAATTTCAATGACACCTTCACCATTGAAATCGATGCATTTGGAGATGGTATAGGAGCGGTGTTACAGCAACAAGGGAGATCGATTGCGTATATGAGTCGCGCCCTTGGCATCACAAAAAAATCGTAGTTCGTTTACAACAAGGAGATGTTTGCTATTGTGGAAGCTGTCAGAGTATGAAGACCCTATTTGCTCGGGCAACGCATCACAATTCTAACTGACCAGCGCAGCATCAAATTCTTCTTGGAACAACAAGTAGCAAAACCAGAACAACAAATATGGATAGCGAAATTGATGGGATACGATTATGAAATCAGATACCGTCCGGGTCGTGAAAATGCAGCGGCTGATGTATTGTCTCGGTGGCCTAACAGCCCAATTCTTTTTCATGTATTTATGCCACATGTTGCTATATGGGAAGAAATAAAGAAAGCCGCCAATCAAGATGAATACATGCAGAAGATAACGACAATAGCTCAGGCCTAAGCTTTAGGGCCCTACATATTGCGGAATAGATTAATTTTCTTTAAGGGCAGGGCAGTAGTTCAACGAATGTTGCCCGAGAAACTCCTGTTTGAAGCACATGACACAAAGATGGGGGGTCACTCTTGGGTTCTTCGCACATTCAAACATTTATCTCAGCAATTTTACTGGCCATCAATGTTCCAATCCATCCAGGAGTACGTAAATAAATGTGTGACTTGTCAGAAAACAAAAGCGGAAACACTTAAGCCGGTAGGACTTTTACAACCATTACCAATCCCGTGCCAGGTATGTGATGATATCACACTAGACTTTATTGAAGGGTTGCCGTGTTCACAAGGGAAAAACACCATTTTTGTGGTAGTAGATCGACTAAGTAAATCAGCCCACTTCATGTCTCTCTTCCATCCCTTCTAAGCAAAGACGGTGGCAGAAAAATTTATCGAAGGAGTAGTGAAGCTGCACGGTATGCCCAAGTCAATTATCAGCGATCGTAACCCCATATTCATCAGTAAATTTTGGCAAGAGTTCTTTAATTTATCAGGCACCAAATTAAAAATGAGCTCAGCATATCATCCTCAAACCGACGGCCAAACCGAGGTAATTAACCGATGCCTTGAAGAATACTTGAGATGTTTTGTTCATCAGTGGCCACGGAAGTAGCACTCTTATTTGTTGTGGGCTGAGTTTTGGTATAACACCGCCTTCCAAATCTCCACCGGTATGACTCCATTTCAAGCTCTATATGGGAGACCTCCTCCAACAGTGCCAATGTACGAGCTGGGTGCCTCGCCGGTGCACGAAGTCAATTAAACCTTGATGTCACGAGATGAGCTACTGCTACAACTGAAGAAAACCTTAGCCACCGTAGCTAACAAAATGAAGCAAATAGCTGACGCGGGCCACCGCGACATTGAATTCAAACAAGAAGATATGGTGTTTTTAAAACTCTAGCCCTACCGTCTATCATCTGTGTTTAAACGGGCACATCAAAAGTTGGCTCCCAGGTATTTTGGGCCATATTCCATCCTTCGTAAAATCGGCGTCATTGCTTATAAATTACAACTACCAACACATGCTAAAATTCACCCGGTGTTTCACATCTCTTTGCTTAAAAAGTCATGGGTGATTTCCTCTCCACTAACACTGAAGGGCCACTTGTGACTGATGACGGATTGGTGATATTGGAACCTGAGGCTGTCATTAACACACGCTGGTTGAAAATGGGAGGTAAGCTGCTTGAATAAAGTTTGGTTCGTTGGAAGAATTTGCCAATCGAAGACGCCACCTGGGAGGACACCACAATGCTGCACCAACAGTTTCCCAATCTGACCCTTGAGGACAAGAGTATTCTTCGAGGAATGGGCAATGATAGACAACAAATGCATGAGTCACCAAGATTTGGAAGAATGCCAAAGCCAAATCCTAAGTTTACTACGTAAATGCATGAGTCCCATGCAAGCCATGCATGAAACATGCATGTGCTGAGATCGTGAAGATACGTGCTGGAGCTGGAGCCATGATCTAGGAATAAGCTTATCAACGATTGTGTAGCGATTAAAGAGGGAAGCTAAGACACGGAAGTTGTTTTCGATTATCTTTCGGTTTCGAATTCTTAGCTAAGTTGTTACTTTAATATTCATTTATTCAGCTGTCATTGTATGATGGAAACCAAAGTCTTGTTATTATAAATAAGCTCCAGATTATGAATAAAAGCATTGAGAATTCTAAACAACAATTATTTGGTCCTTTCTTGCCATAAGCAGAAAAATATCACTTGTGTTACGCGTAATCATTGGTTGTCTCTAACTGGGACCTAACATACTCCTAGCAACTTTCGAAGCTTCTGAAAGGCTTCAAGTTTCAAGGGTTTGGTCATTACATCTTCCACCTAATCTTGACTACTATAATGAACTAATTCAATTGAACCCTCTTTAGTAAGATTCCTTAAGAAATGAAACCTCACATCAATATGCTTGCTGTGACCATGCATAACTGGATTTTTAGACAGCTTGATGGTTGAACTGTTGTCACATATTAATATAATACAGCCTTCATCAGAATGTCATGGCTCCTTTAAAATTCTCTTCACCCAGACTCCTTAACAAGCACAAACTGCAGCTGCCACAACCTCAGCCTCCATGTTTAATAGAGTCACAATTGGCTGCTTTTTTAAATGCCTTGAAACAACACTTGAATTCATTAAAAATACATATCCAGATGTAATATTCATGTCTTCCATATCTCTGGTATAGTTGCTATCTGTAAACGCCAACAACTCACATTATTCTCCTTTCTTATAATGAATTCCATAGTTCACAGTTCCTTTTAAGTATTGAAGTGCTCTCTTAGCTACCTGTAGATGAATCTCCATTGGTTTTGCCATATATCTACTTATGAGACAAGTAACAAACATCATGTTAGGTCTTGTGGCAGTAAGATACATTAAACTCCCCAGCAGCTGCTTGTAGAAAGTCTCATCAACAAAATCTCCAACTCCATATGTGCTCATTTTGAAACCTGAAACTATTAGACTACCCACCGAATTACTTTCCATCATACTAAACCTTCTCAAAACCTCTAGTGCATATTTCCTTTGGCATATATAAATACCATCAGACGTTTATAGCACTTCAATCCCAAGAAAGAACCTCATCTTCCCCAAGTCGGATATATCAAACCTCTTAACATGGAACTTTTAAATTCAGACATTATAAATTCATCATCACCGGTAAAAATTAAATCATCAGCATAAACACTTACAATGATAACTTTTCCTTCTTTACTTCTCTTTGTGAATAATGTTTGTTCCTTATCGCACCGCCGGAACCCTTCACTAATGAAATATGCTTCAATTCAACTAATCCAAGCTTGGGGAGCTTGTTTTAATCCATATAGAGCTTTGTGTAACTTGTAAACGAGATGCTCGCTGCCTTTTTTTTTTTTTCCATATCCTCTTAGCTGCTCCACATAAACATCTTCACTCAGCTCACCATAGAGAAAAGCCAATTTAACATCCAGCTTGAAAATCTTCAAATCCTTCTGTGCAGCTAGAGAGATAATCATCCTCACTGTATCCATCCTCACTGTTGGTACAAAAGCTTCTGTATAGTCCACTCTATGCTTCTGAGAGTAACCTTTAGCAACCAAACGAGCCTTGCATTTATCAATCTTTCCTTGCTCATTGTATTTGGTTTTGTAAACCCACTTCACCCCATTTGTTTTAGCTCCAGGTGGTAGTTCGATAAGTGTCCATGTTTTGTTCTTCTCGATGAATTTGATTTCACTGTCCATGGCCAATCTCCAATTTGTACTCTTAACAGTATCCTCAAAATACAATGGATATGTTGACACCACTAGTGCTATATGAATTTCATCATTAGACAAACCTTTTCCACTAATATAATCACCCATCCATATAGGAGGTTGTCTCTCACGAAATTGCCTTAATTCCCTCACTCTCTCTTTACCCTCACGAGAGCCATTTTCCTCTTCTTTAACCCCCTCATCACAAGTCTCTCCTACCTCTCCATCAATATCATCAACATTCTCATTTTCACTCACTCCCTGATCATACTCACCATCACTATCACCCCGCTCTAAATCTATTACTATTTGTTTTTCATAACTCACGTCTCAATCCTATTGCTTTTTCTTCTTCAAAAACTACATCTCTACTCACAACAACTTTCTTAACTATAGGATCAAATAACCGATAACCTTTGATTCCACACTAACTCCCAATAGCACACAAGTAATGCTTCTACTATCAAGTTTAGTCCTCTTTGCTTCTGGAACATGGATAAGTGCTATGCAACCAAAGATCCAAAAATGATATACTGAGGGTTTGACCCCACTCCAACCCTCCTCCAGTATAAGCGGTGGTCAATTGTCTCTTGATACCACTTTGTTTGCAAAAATCATTGAACTCTCTTGAATTGAATTCTCCTTCTCTATCAGTGCATAAACACTTAACAAATAACCCTGTCTTTTTCTCAACCATAGTCTTAAAGCATTTAAAAAAAGTTTAAAGCCTCTAACTTTTCTACCAACAAATACACCCATGCTTTTCTACTACTATAATCAATGAATAACAAAATGTACCTCTTGTTGCTATTAGATGCAAAAGTGATAGGACCATAAATATCTACATAGATGAGGTGTAGTTTTTTAGTAGCCCTCCATGCACTCTTCTTGGGAATGGGATCTCGATGCTGCTTGCCAATTAAATAATCAGTGCAAACTAATGTGCTTGCAGGGAGATGAGGCAGACCACGTACCATGTTCTTAGTTTGCAAGATTTTTAGACCTTTGTGGCTCAAACGTCCATATCTACAACGCCATAAATGAGAGAGGTCTTGTGAGCTTGTGTGGAAACAAGTAGCTTTCTTTTCTTGCATATTGTCTATTAGGATTAACATTCTATTGGCTGTCATATTAGTTTGAATGATCAAACCCTTATCTAGATGGTAGATCTTGCACATTCCCATTTGGATTAGAATTGCAAGTCCTTTTTCCTGTAGTTGTTCCACACTAAGAAGGTTGTTCTTCAATTTTGGAAATATAAAGCCTCTGAAATGACATGGTTAATACCATTCAAGTGTAGTTTGACATTTCCTCTACCAAGCACTGTCATTCTGGTGTTGTTTCCAAGCTTCACTTGCTATGTAAAACTCTCATTCAGCTCACTGAACATACTCCTATCTCCATGCATCTCCATGTAAGACATTAATAGCATCTCTTCTTGCTCATCTGATTCTGAATATATTTTTCTCAATAGACAATATAGTTAATCCATTTAATCTTTCTTATGAAATGGTTGATCTTAAATAAGTTTTATCAATTTTAATTTTGAAAAACTTCTACAAAAGCAATTGTTACTATTATTGTTAATAATATTCTATAAGCAATATATGCATTTGGAAAAGAATCAAATTTTTTTAATCAAATAATTAAGTACACAAAAAAACTTCTTTTAAAATTCTTAACTTTGAAAACAAATCTAATCAATCTATATCAGAAAACATATTATGTTTTAAAGCATTTTCAAGATTAATGAATAAATTTTTAAAACATCATCACTTAACAATTGTAATATTCTGAAATTAAAAAAAATTCAAACATATTCTCATACAATTGATCAAATCTACTCATTATTGAAGAAATAGCTTAATCTACTATGTGTATAAAAAATAATTAATTCTAAAAGACTTGCTAGGAGACAAAATTCTTTCTTGACTAATATTTTCATCAAATTTATTTTTTCTACAAATTACACGTTTTTCATGAAATTTAGGTTTTGTTTCCATTTCACTTACTATTTCTTAGGTTGAAACCATGCCAAGCGTGAATCCATTTTCTCTATAGCTTTCAAAAAAAAGAAAAAGAAAAAAGAAGTAAGACCTTTAAACTAATCTACGGCAATATTAATATGCATACCTTATTTTTGAAAGATCTTACTTATAAAGTTAACAACAAGTAATATATCACAAATAATCATACCTAATATGAATTCAAAATTTTGCAATTCATATGTTGCTAATCACTTAGCTTCACTCTTTATTTTAAATTCTTCACTAATTTCTTCTAACTCAAGTAAAATATCTTTTATTTGTGAAGCTTGAAATATTATTGCTTTCACACTTTCAATACAATTTTCCTAACGTGTTTGTCACAATGATCTGACAATTAAATTGGATTTATTATTTTGTAAAATTTTACATCACTTCATTGAAGAAGAAAATAACGAAAAATATATTGTACAACTCTAAAAAATGAAATAGGACAAGATTTGGCCATGTCACAAAGTATTAAATTAAGACTATGACAACAACATGATGTATAAAATGCTTTAGGATTGATTTCTAATTGTCTGTTTTGTATAGCTTGGTATTTTTCTTTCATATTAGAACCATTATCATATCTTGATCCTTTTATATCATTAACTTCAAGTTCAAAAACTTTTATTGTATCCATTAGTTCATTAGAGATGCCTTTCCCAATAGAGTCATCAACTTTTAAGAATCCCAAAAATATTCTTCTTTTTTTACTGGATTTTTCGAAATATCTACATATCTTAATACAATAGACATTTGTTCTTAATGGCTTGTATCTGGAACACAATCAAGTATAATTAAGAAGTAGTTTGCTTCTTTAATCTTGTTAATATTGCATTTTTTATTTCAAATGCTAACATTTGTATCAAGTCATTTTGTATGTTATGCTCAAAGTAATGATTATGAATTTCACTATTTTCAATATGTCTAACATGTTCTTGCATTGTTGGATCAAATTTTGCAATCATTTCAATTGAACTTAAAACATTTCCATTATTCTCTTCGTATATCTTCTCATTCTTTCACGAAATGCTAAATTATTTTTAGCAAGACTCTTTACAAAGGTAATGATTCTTATTAGTAATTTTTCCCAATAATCTATTTCTTTATTGAGTTTTTCTTTAATATCTTTTCAGTTGTTCATTTCTTCAATAATATTACTTCTATTTCATATTAGTAATATGTTCATTGCTTGTTTCATGACTTTTAAGTTTAACACTAATGTTTTTTCAATCGTTAGTTCTGTCATTACTTAGTTGACTTTTATTAGAGTTTGTATTGAATAGTTTGCTGCAAAATTAATACAATTTATCAAATTCTTTTGAATAAACTAGGCATCTTCTATTATATTTTTCTCCATTAGGTAGTATTTTAATGTACCATGTAGTGGAGAAATGTATAGAAAATTCATCCTTTGGAAAAAATTAAATCATTATCTCTAATTGGACTTTTCTCTACTAGGAAATCTTTTAATTTATTATCTATATATATTTTCCTATCTACTGGGATCATAAATATTATTTGGAAAAGAAAACTCTTCAAAATCTTTAGTTTCATTTCTAGTTTCATATTCATTCATATTTTTATTACAGTCTCTTGTAAGGTATTATCGCAATTGTGATCATTATTATCTTCAATATCATTGTTTTCATTAAGGGTTATTTTTACATACCTCCCCTGAGGTTTCACCTAATATCAGTTTAATAGAACGTATCTCTGTATTTTTACTCCCCTCCCTGCAGTTAGTATTTCCATCAGTTGACCGTTAGTGGACTAACAAGAGGACGAAAATACCCTTTGAATGCCGCAAACCATTTCAAATCGCCTAAACTCATTGATCCAACACAAAAGAGTGCAACAAACCATTTTCGTTTTTTCTCAACCCAAGGCATGTAAATACTACAATCGAAACCACCAAAAAAGGGAAAAAAAATTAAAAACCCCTTTAACAAAATACCGTCTATATACATGTCAAGAAAATCTTCATCAACCATTTTCATCTATCATGAATCCATGGAAAAAATCAGAAGCACACAACTAAAATCTAAAACAATTTTCAAGACCCATTTTCAATCAATTACAGGACCACAGAGATATTCGACTTAGCTCTATCTTCAACACGAATTGGATTAATCATTTAACTGCAACTAACACGAATCGATCGAAAAATCAGGAGAAACGGATACGCTCTTAAAAAGTTTTGAGACCCACTTTCAATTTTTCACTAAAAATTCTAATTTTAGCTAATAAAAATAACATGGACTAAAAGAAATTGATACATACCTCGTTTGCGGCTCCAAAACAGCTGGATGATTGGGTGTTCGATGGCGAAACTCACTATACTCTCTTACCTGGCAGTTGTGAATCATTCGTCGTCGATATTGGCATCATCAACTTCATCGTCATGGTCTCTAATTTGTGACCAAAGTAATTGATCAAATTTTTGAAATGGATTTTGAGCTACCTTGTTTCGATTTAGGTGGAGGAGAGAGATGAGTTGTATTTCTGGTTTTGGTGGATGAAAGAGATGAATAAAGCCCAGAGGCCAATGTGAAAATCTTAAAATTTTTGGATTTTTTATCATTAACTTATTTAAATTACGATATTGCCCTTATCTACCTAACATATACGAAACGGAATACTAACAATAGGGGAGGTCTTTAAGAATACTTAGATACTTTCTATCAAACTAAGAATGCACCATACCTTAGGGGAGGTTTCTGAAAATTACCCTTTTCATTAATTGGTTCATCATCATTTTATTTGGTTTGAGTTTGTTCATCAATTACTGATTCTTTACTCAAATTTAAATCCTTTTTACTAATTTTAATACACTTATCAAGAGCTCTCTTTTGAGATTAAACTAACTTTTCTATTCTTCTCTTTTTTTTTGAAGGATTTCATATCATGATGGACATTTCCTAGTGGACATTTTTTTTAGTGAATAGACAAACGATTATTTAGATAATTAAAAGAAACAACCTATGAACACAATAATTTTTTTTTTTTGGAAAAGAAACAACAAAAATTAAATAACACAACTAATTAAGAAGAGAATAGAAAGAAAAAACTTGAAGTGTTGACAACTTTTACTTTGATGGGTTGAAGCTTTAAGTAACAGCAATCAATGGAAGTACTTGATTTTTTTTCTTAAGCGAAAATTTACGATTTTTTTTAATCTTAAGCACCAAAGCATCGAATGTGTGGTGACTTTTTTTATCGATAAAAAATATTAATGGATAAAAAGTTAACAAGTATGTGGCTTTTATAGAGTTTAAAATGAAATAACATTAATAGAGATTTTGTAGGAATAAGTAAGATTAAAATTGTTAATTCTAACGTTAAAAAGATATTTTATAGAGATTTGATAATTTATTTACAGAAAATATTATTATAAAATAAGAATAAATATATAAATCAATAACTTAATAAATATAATTTTAGAAAAAATTTCAGGTCTTCATATATAGTGCGCCCTAGGAAACTGCCTAAGTTTTTTAAAAGAAAAATTAAGAACATATTAGCTCATATCTCGAAGATAAAACAAATAATAATAAATAAATAATCTTCAAATGACTCTCATAAAATGGTGGCAGAATATTTTATTAGCATAACTTTTACTTTAGTTCGTAGTATTTTTTTTGGAAACCACGATCGAGCAACAAAAACTTCCTTCAAGTGCCACATTTGGTTAATAAAAAAAATAATAAAATGCCTTTGTTGTTATAGCTTTGCAATTGCAAATTAAAGTAATGGTCATCATAACGTAATGTTATGTCTACTGAATAGATGAACTAGAGTGTAATAATTCTTTTGAAGTTTCATTTTCGCTGTTAGTGGTGAGTGGGCTAAATAATGACAAATCTAACGCATGTTAATCAACAACTTGATCTCTCTTGTGAAAGTAACCAAGTTGTATATTATTTAAAAATTGCAAATTGAGGGCGCCCATGTATTTGCTATTGTAGGGATTATTGGGCTTTATGGCTTTGTCGTTTCTCAGTTTTAGGAACCACTTGGCTAAATTTAATTGACACTTTTAGAGATGTCACAATCATTTCTTCTCCCCGGTTGTTTTTCTTTGATTAATAAGAGTAAGATAGGATTAAATAGTTCTCCTAAATTTGTAGTCCCGACCATCACAGATAAAATGTAATCAAAAGTAAATTATTTAGTAATCATATGTATCGTATCAAACCCATTTGTGGACTTTTTTTTAAGAAGTTTTAAAACTGCGATAAAAGTGGATCGTACTCCTGGTTTTCGAGCAAAAATCTCGAGAGAAACGAAAATTTTTTGGTTATGCACAGTGTATTGCACCCTCTTTATAAGATTCTTTTCAGGTTTTGGTTTTTGCTGAATAAAACTGAAAGGAATAATTGATGAAGATTAGATTAGAACATAAGAGAAATTAAATCGTTGCTACTTACTGCTATCAATATTAGTGTGGAGGGCTCAAAATAGTAAAAAGATTTGTATCTTAACAGTGCATATCTTATGTAACAATTGGTCATAAACATTTTATCATCATTTTTCCATTGGAAAATGAATTTTTGAGTCTCTTTTATAAGTTGCAACTTGCAAGAAAGATCACTCTAGTTGTTTATAAGTCTAGAGTTGTTTATCCATTTTGGAACGACTTGACATCCGTGATATCATATACATATGTAAGGAAGTGTGTGTGTGTATATATATATATATGTATGTATATGTACACAGACACACACATACATACATATTGCTTTTGAAATGATTATTAGATAAACATAATCTGGGATCGTTGTTCTGCATTAAAGCAGACGTCTTTGTTAACTAATGGCTAATGAGGCAATCACAGCTCAGCATATATTCAAAAGGCACTTGGGATCCTTCCTACTGATAAGTTATGGTACATTCCATCAAATGGTGTGAAATAAGTTATAATTTTCTATTAATGTCTTCATTTCATATAATTAATTGGATAGTCATTCATTTTTTTCCCGAATTAAATAAGGTCGAAACAATTTTTTTTTTTTAAAAAAAGGACTTATTCCATATATGTGCCTTTGTGCAAATTCATATTTTCTTTTGTTGCCTGCACAAGAAACTTGTATACATAAAAATTTTTAAATGCAGAAGTTTGCACGCGACATTTAAATTGGACAGTGTCTTTAGTGCTATGAAGTCCATGGAGGTAATAATTATCTTGTTGATCTCAGTACTTTAAAAAGTAATTCAAAAAGACTGTATTCTATAAATTTTTCAATAAAATCTTGTTAATTATAATTTATTTTTCACATGTTTCACGTTAGATTTGTTTGAATTTTTAAATTATATCACAAAAAAAACTATCTTACTCCTAAATAGTTATATCCAATTACTAGTTCAGAAAGATTGAGAAAAATCAGTCATTCACAACCACTGATGAAGGATTCCTCGAAATACTACGGAAGTAACAAATAAAGGTGTTTTGGATAATTTCCCAATTTGAATTTCACATGTTGGCCATGTCCACACCTGAGCAAAGACTCGCTTGCGCGTGTATGTAACTGTGCGCGCACACACACACGCACACTCATATACACAGATTATAGTACATGTATCCTCCTGCAGTAATTTCCAAATCTATCCATATCGGTCAAACAATCAGCGTATCCATCAGTATTAAATTTCGATATCCAAACAATTTTTTGCATAAGGTAAGTATATGGGTGGGCATTAACTATGAATAAGCTTATATATAGAGATAGAGAGAGAGAGGTCACATATATTTGCTACGTAACAAGCAGTCTAATTAACTTCATTAAAAGGCACACTAGAGAAAGGAGAAAAAACACTATCATTTTGCACTCTCTTCTTTATAACATGAAAACTCTGAATAGCATTCTGCTAATATTCTGTCTTGCCATAGGCATCATATTCATGTCCGTATTACAACCACAGCATTTATACGGCGTAGAATACGATGTTCGTGTAATCAATGGCTTCACAAACAACTCTTCATTGGCTTTGGTGATTTGGTGCTCGTCCGAGGAAGGTGATATGGGCGGCCGTGCTCTCCAGGCAGGCGATGATTACGGGTGGAGGCTTCGGACCAAGATTTGGGGCACTACTGATTTCATGTGCACCATGAAATGGGACCAAAAACGGAGGCGTTTTCATGCTTTTAAGGTTCCTAGAGACAGTCTCCGGTGTAATCTTTTCAGGAAGTGCTCTTGGTTAGTGAAAGAAGATGGATTTTATTTCAGCAATGATGAAGTTAATTGGAAGAAAGACTTTTCATGGTATTGAATTAGTCACAGCCTCATTTCCCGTTGCTACCGTACGTCGTCGTTTGTTTTATTTTGATTTCGTCTTTTATAAATAATGATCAAATTTTGCAGTTTGTTAACATATGTATTCCGAAGTTGATGAGTTCAATAATGATCAAATTTTTCCATCTGTTAACATATGTATTTCCGAGGTGATGAGTACAATAAAAGCCGAAAATTATATTTGTTATTCTCATTATTTTTTTAATTTTCTTTCACTAATCAGACGATCAGAATTCTCTAATGATTTAAATTTTTATTAAAAGTAAATTAAAATATGAAAAATGATTTAGATGAGTGATCTTTTAGAGAGTCGTTATGTTACAACTCTCTTTTGATGACCAAAAAAAAAAAAACCCAGATGTTATAGTACAAATTAGGATCGATTTCAGAATTATATTCTATTTGACAACCCTTAGTTATAGTAGATTACGAATACCGTGGACTTATTAGACTGTCTATCTGACTTCGTATTTGGAATAATTATAAAAGTAAATATATGTATGGGACATAAATACATATATCTATTTCCTTGATTTATTTATTAAAATGAAAAAAGAGGATCCAGTTCATGATTTGTTCATAGTGAGCACATCAACCGTACAAGGGATACGAACCGTCTCATAATCAATTATAAGAATAAAAAAGAGCACTCTATAATGCATAACAACGGGGTCAACAAATGGAAAAAGGAACCTCTTCTATCAAAATAGGTTTCTATTTGGGGCAGATAGGGCTGGGTCTGAGATTAGAATAAGAAGCAACATGAATGATATGAAACATCTCTATAGTGGTGTGGTGGACATAATATTAAAAGAATGGTCTCTTTTGTTCATATGTTACTTTCATTCCGTCAACTTTTTATCTAGTGACTATTGCACAAAAATGAGTTGATCATCTTGCTCCGTAGTTGTACAAATAATTATTTTTTCTTTCTTTTTTTTTTTTTCCTCCTGAGGCCACCTTCAATTTAAACACTTTGGGATTCGTAGAATATATATCTATATGAACTGCATATTACCTTTTCTATCTATCTATATCTATATATATGTATAAAACCCTGGAAGAACTAGAATTTTGTAAAAGTAAAAATGAATCAATCTCACCTAGACATGAGAACGTAAGAACTTTTTTCACCCGAAATCTACACAAAATGAAGACTAGGAATAAAAAGACAGACAACGCAATACAAACCCCCTCAGCCTAGTTTACCGGCTGTGAATATATTTTGCATTAGTCATCGCGGAATTCGAGTAATAATAAAAGATAAATGTTGATTTTTAATGGGTGAAACTTTTTATTCCCATCCAAACCTTTGAAAAACAATATGAAGAATGATTGGTTATTGGAGCAGGCAATACTAGCGTGACGACAATGCAAAAGAATTTACACTCTTCAAAGCTTGAGATTGGTTAACATTTCCTAAATATTAGCCTGACCACAATCGAAAACAACTTACACTCTTCAAAGCTTATTATTGGTTAACATTTGAGGGTACTTGTACATGATATAATGTTGAAAATATAAAATAATAAAAATAAATTATACCAGTCATTTGATATTATCAATCAATTATTTTTATATCATTTTTATTTATAAAAAAATAATTTAATTTATACAAAAATTTGTGATTGTCTCTTCTCTTTTATTACGAAATTAAATACATGACTTTTCCTTCTTTAGTTTTTGTGTTATTATATTCCTCGGCCTGATGTTAAATCTTTCACAAAAAACTAACTCGATCTAAAAACAACTATTACTTTTTGTTAAGAAAAAATAATAATAATAAATCAAAGGAATAGCAGATATCATAAAATTGGAAGAATAATTGGTAAAACGACGAAATAGTAGGGAAAGTCCTATTCTCTTCTTTAATATATAAATAACTGATTTTATTAATTGAATAAAATTGTCCCATGGGCAGACCCCAGTTGAGCAGTGGCATGCGCATGCGATTGACGATGATTGATCGAATAGCTAGGGTCACCAATTCCTGATACATATGCTGCCAATATGTTATTGCATCCACTGTTTAATAGTATGATACTCTTCAGATTACATCACATCAAAAAGACTGCACTAAGGAATCAAATTGATTAAAACAATGATATCCAGATGGAGACAAACCATAGGAAGCAACATTAGCAGCATTGTCTTTCTGTTGCTAAAAAATAATAAAAGGAAAAGGAATCCCTCCTTTCTCTAATTACAAGTGTTCCAATAAAAACAAGCAAATCTGCAATGTATGTCTAATTGATGGACTATAAGAATTACGTAATTAATTACTTCAACAAATTAGCAATATAATTTTTTTTATGGTGATGTTTGTATCAATGTGAGATATTTTTCCTAATATATTTATCTTATTGGTTGTAGTTAACGTATACTTAGACTCAATAAACTAGTATTTAGTTAATTAATTAATTATTTGCTTTAGTTTTGGCTAACGGTGTTTAGCTTTACTCCTATTATTTAGTTTTAACTTTTATGTAAGCTAGTATTTAAGTTAGCATCAACCTCAATAATGGAAGTTTAAGTATTATTTATTAATTGATTAGTCGTATTTAGAAGTATTTGGTCCCTCGAAGTACTAAAAATATGCTTATGGAAATTTTAATTTTCTCAAATTAACTTATTTATCACTTTTTCTTTTTGTTTTGTTTTGTTTGATTTTCTGTTTTAGAAAATTCATGTCTGTAACATTTGTTATCAAAGCTGGGCAATAACTAAGGAACAAATCTTACTGATGAAGTAATCCCTGGTGCACATACCAAAAAAATTTAATGATCTATTTGGAATTAAAAATCCTCATAGATATTTGATTTCGGAACAAATCCAAAGGTTTGGTTAATGCACAGGCCTTGAAGCAGCCATTATGGTTGGAAAGAGACAAGACTCGTATAAACACAATCGGGAAGGATATTAGCATGGTCAACATTAGAGGAGTATGTTGAAGAGAGAAGACTTTTTAAAAAAGTCCATCCGGTATGTTTTAAGGGGAAGAAATGCTACGATCACTAATTTTATTGTTTATTTATTTTAAATCGTTTTTACCTCATTGCTTGTGGTTAACGTGTGCTTGACTTACTAAATTTGTATTTTATTAATTAGCTAATTATTTACGTTAGTTTAGACTAGTGGTGTCTCACTTATTTGCCTTAGTTTAGGTTAGTGGTGTCTAGCTTTACTCCTATTCTTTTGTAGTAATTTTATACGTAAGCTAGTAATTAAACTAGCATCAACCTTAATAACAAAAGTCTGAAATATTATTAGGCAAAATTGTTAGTTGTATTGAGAGGTATTTAGTCTTTTAAAAAACCAAAAATATGTTTATGAAAATTAGAATATCTTCAAATTAATTAACCCGTTTACCACTTTTTTTTTTTTCGCATGATTTCATGTTGCATATACATTTCGTGCCTGTAACACGGCATCAATTTTAGCATGAGCAAACATTAAAGTATGACGGCCAGCGGTGACGATGACAATGGATGGCAAATGTTTGCGGTGGTAATGAGGTTGATGCTAGTTTAAATAATAATCATAATTAATTAAAATTAATAAGTAATAGTTAAAACCAGTATTTAATTAAATTTAATAATAACAGAAACGAATAAAGGAAAACATACGGGCATAGTGCTGACGCTGTCATATTGTGATATGCAATTAGATGGTGGTGTAAATTTATAATGTAACGATGGATTTAGTTTCTTAGGTTCTTGATAGTGTGTCATAAGCCGTGCATTCTAATTTAAAGTTGGTAGCTTTTTAAGAGTTAATTAGGTTGTGCTGTACTGATTCAATAGTAAGTACTTGTTCTGTGTCGTACAGAATATGTCCACCAAAGCAAAAAAATATTAAATGTGAAGTGATTTCTTAAAAGCAGTGTTGTCCAGCTTGGTATGGGCTAATAATAATGGCTATATATATATCAGGGCACTCGAAGCGGGACCTGAGAATTTCCCATATCGTGTGCATGATTTTGTGTAGGGAATGATTTCGATAAAGTTCTTTTCAAGCATTATTGAAAATTTTTTCCATATAATTTTTGTAAACGCTTAAGTGAACTGTTATTAGTTTCAAATGAGGATTGAAGACAAAGGATGGCGTAACGTGACCAACTTAAATTTTGGATGCTTTCTTTTCCCAAATTTATTATAATGGGTTTGTGTGAATAAATGTTACTTTTTTATTCCTCAATTTAATTTTTGAATCCCTTTCGTTGCATGTATTGTATTTGGTGAAAAATGTGATTTTCGAAATTTGTATTTTACTAATCGATAAATTAAGATTGGCGGACTTGTAAAGGTAAAATAAAACTTAAGCCAACAAAGTGAGATGTGCAGAGGTATGGGTGTCATTTTATTTATTTGTAAAGGACTCAAATGTTAAAAACCCCAAAATGATTATTAATGAGAAATTTTCTGGACAAAGGTTTTGTACAATTTTCATTGATTTTAAGGATTAATAAAAAATAGTCTCTTAAAAAATTTTAATTCATAAATATTTTTATATTTATAGTTATTCCCTTGATGAAAATTATAAAAAAGAACAGAAATTGCTATAGAATTTTAATTAAATTATAGTATCATCTTAAAGAAAGTAATGAAATTATAAGCATATTCCCTATAACAAAATTCTTATCCGTAAGTAAATTATTTATTCATTGTTACAAAATTATTTTGAGTTTATCAGAAATTAATTATATCCTTGATTACAATTTCAATTAAAGATAGAAGGACTCACGATTTGTAGGTGTAAATTTTGTTTTTGAAAGAAGGTGTAAAGATATTTTAGTCTTTCAATAAATTCATATTTTTTATTTTATGTAATTTCATTTTATAATAGAACTATGATTACATAAAAATGGGGGTGTTATGAGGATATTAGGGGTGTAAAGATTTTTACTCTGACATTAATAATTTAAATTGGGCCTATGTTTTTCAAAGTCCTGAACACTTATTTGGGTCTAATTTAAAAGCCCATATTTGTCCTTTCATGTAAGATTTGAGCTTTTGACACCTCTCTAATTTCTGTATAAATTTCATTCGTAAGAGAATTACTAAAAAACTCTTCAAATAAAATTTTATTACCTATTTAAAGAAGTACATCAATATTTAAAATTCTAAAAGACACTCTAATTAAGATTGTTCAAATAAAAAATGATAATCTCTCTTTAAATTTGAAGAATTACTTTCTCCCTCTTCAATTTATATTTTATTGCTTTTGTTGAAGAAAAAGAGAAATATGCTTTAATTAATATTGATTTTTCATTTTTAAAAAATAGTTATTTAATTAAAATAATATTAACTCATTTTTATTTGAAGAGTCTTTTAGAGAACAATATCTTTTTTCACTTATCTATTTGCCACATAAGTAAGTAAATGAATATTTGAAAAGTAAAATTTATAGAGTTTTGTAGAGATACTCTAAGGATGCCCCATCAAATGGTAATAATAATAATTTATAAGAAATCTAATTGACACGACAACAATTCCAAAACTGCCGTCCACATATAACCCGACTTTCTCTCTCTAACCATGTTATAGAACCTTCCCCAAATCTCTTTGTTTTCTTCGCTGGTGTATTTTGGCCGAAGTTTTCTCAGTTTTTGAGGCTTTTTGTTTTCAGGTCCAGAAATTTCTAACATGTAAATGGTCAATTAATGCATCCAAATGAGATATGGGGTGTTAAAGTTCTTAATAATATAATTTTCAGTAAGGCTAAAATTGTAAACGTTGTAAAGGTGTTATAAGTACTTTTGAGGGATGTGAGAAGTAAGCTTGGCAATGAAACGCGCTCAGCCCGAATCCAGACAATTCGGCCCGTGTTTATAAATAAAGTAGTTAAATATACAACTAATTTCGAGCACGGGTGCGGGCATGGAACCAAAAACCCATGACTCGGATCCGTGCCCCATTTTTAATAAGTAAATTAAAAAAAAGAAATATAAATAATGAAGCACTTTGCTAAATGAAACCCTAAATCCCTAATGCTCTCGACCTCTCGTTAAACAAGTGACACCTCCAACTCTCCAAGGCCCATGCCAACAACCACCACCTACCACTACGCGGCACCTCCACAAATGTCCAGGTGTCGGTGTCATCTCTTCTCACTTCTCAGTTATTGGCCTTGGTGCGTGACTTTGCTCCATTCTAGTAGCCAAATGTTCTGCCATCACAACTAAGGGTGGGCAAAATACCCGACCCGATCCGATCCGACCCGACCCGACCCAATCCGACCCGAAAAATTTCGCATTCGGATCGGATCAGGTTGTTAATATAACCCGATCGGATGAAATCTTACAAACCCGATCGGGTTGTGATCGGATCGAATAAAACCCGATCCAATTCGAAAACCCGATCGGGTTGTGATCGGATAAGATAAAACTCGATCAGGTTGCTTTAAAAAAAAAAACAAAATCTATGGCCAAACACACGCACACGGCACACGACACACCACACATAATCACACACATATCACATACTCAAAAGGTTACACAAACACAAGACACACAACAAAACACAAGACACACAACAAAACACAAACCCCAACTTAGTCGTCTGCGAATTTGCTTTTTCTCAAAATTTCTTTCTTTTTTTTTTGTTTTCTTAATGTGATTTTTTCAAAAGACAAGTTGCGATGATGATGAGTGAAATTAATCTCGTTAATCTAAGATAAACATGAGGAAAAATTCTCTAATCCATTGTTATTTATCTTGAGCACCTTCTCTTCCTCTTTAGGTAAAAAAAAAAATCACAACACCCAACCCATCCTCGAGAAGCAAGAAAAACATTCTCTCCTTCCCCGCGATCTATTGCTGCCATGTTTGCGAGTCCGGCCATCTATTGCTGCGTCAGCGTCTGTTGTCATGTTGCTGCCGTGATGAGTCCAGCCATCTACTGCTGCGTCCGCAATTTGTTGCCGTTGTGCTGCGTCCAGCCATCACGAGGAAATTGTGCGCGTCCAGCCGTGCGCAAGCTGCTGCTGCATGCCCACCGATCTGCTGCTGAAACCCAGCCGTGATCTGGTGCCATGGCCGCCGATCTGCTGCTCTAAGGCTCAAGCTCCAACCCGACCCGAGTTTCTCCCTGATGTGTTTTGAATTTTGAAGCTTTCATGGTGTATTGGTATATATGTTTGAATTAACCCGTTTTCATCAACCTGAATTGGCTTAATTTGACCCGAATTCAATATGATCCATTTTTAATCCGAACAGATTCAACCCGAATTCAACCTGATTTTTGACCCGATTCGAATATATATCGGATCGGATCGGATCGGGTTGTAAGTTCGGGTTGTATGTTCGGGTTGTATTCGGATCAATGTTTGCACAACTCGAATAACCCGAAACCCGATCGGGTTGACCCAAACTCGACTCGAATCCGATTTTGCCCACCCCTAATCACAATCACAATCTCCATCATCACCTCCTTAGCCGCCATCACACCAATCACAATCACAATCTCCATCATCACCTCCTTAGCCGCCATCACACCATCATAGGCAAGTGGTATTGATTTTTTGACTTCTTATTTTTCCCTTTCATGTAATTTTCCTAGCTTATTTAAAAAAAATGATGAAATTATTATGATTATCAAGTGTTATAATTATATATATGCTTTATTTGATTCTATTATCCTTTTTTTTTCTTCAATACGCTTATGTGATTTATTTTTATAGGGAAATTATCATTACACCACCTTTTTTTGCCTTATGTTCATTTAACCACTACAAAATTTTAACATGTACTTTGCACCACATTTCTTTTCACATTTGCATCAACAGTCACTTTTACACATTAACACTATTAAATAATTTTAATGAAATGAAAATTTACCCAGCAAATAAATTAAAAACTATTTTATCTTATAAAAACTTTTAAAATTAAAATTATAATCATAAAAATATCCCTAAATTTAATAAAAAATAAATCTCAAATAGAGGTGCTCAACTGATTTTTACTAAATTTAGATTTTATAAATTTTAATAATTATTTTATTAAAAATTATAATTTGACAAAATTTTAATAAAAATAAATGAATTTATTTATTAAAAAATTATAATTTTGTAAAATTTTATTAAAATAACTGAATTTATTTCTTAAAGAATAATCCTAACATTTTAATAATTTAGGGGATTTTTATTAAATCCCAAAATTTTGTAATTATTTTTATAATTATAATTTTCTATTAAAAGATTTTTATTAAAATAAAAATTCTAATTTTGGGATTTATTTTTATTAAATTTAGGGATATTTTTATCATTATATTTTTTTATTTTTAAAGTTTTTATAAAATAAAATGATTTTTTAATTTATTTGGGGTAAAATTATCATTTTATTAAAATTATTAATAGTGTTAATGCAAAAGTGGCTAGTTGATACAAATGTGAAAAGAAATGTGGTGTAAAGTACATGTTTAAATTTTGTAGTGATTGAAAAAAAATAAGGTGGTTGTAATTTTTTTTTTTTTAATAATAAACATATGTAAATTGTAGGACTTGAATTTAGGTTGCAGCGATGTTATCAAGTTAATTGTGAATTGTCAGATGTTAGAAATTTTGGGATTTTCATAAGTTATATCGATAATTGATATTGTAGATTGTTTTACAGTTATTGAGATTTATTTATAATTATTATGCCACTGAATTTAATTTTTTGATAGAGATTGAATAAGTTTAGAATGAGATTGAATGAATCTAGATAATAGATTGAACCGACTTTTATTTGTTATTATGTAAAAAAATTTCTACACTATTAAACATTTTTTTTTATAAATTAGTTCTTATCCAAGTAGAGAAAGCTGGACCAAAAATCGATG